>LKNJ01003217.1:0-48425 GCA_002120245.1 Maccullochella peelii | reverse complement strand
TCCTGCCTGCTGCACCGGGTCACAAACAAACAATTCTCCCTGAGGCTCAAAAATGACAGCTGCATCTCACAATGAGACTCAGATTACACTGAATGCCTATTTGGAATCCTTTATGCCAGACAAAAGCATGAAATTTTAATGATTTCAGTCAAAAACATTCTTGTCACATTTTACTGTTATGACAAATATATTTGACATTGGCATAATAGCTCAGCGCAGCTTTCAGAAAGTCATCTCATGCTGGGCAGGTGAAAAACTAAAACCCACAGTGGAGAGCCAGGTTTAACACTGCTGATCAGTCTGACCTCTACGCATCACCAAATAATACAAGGTTGAAATATCAGTACAAATGCCTGATGTATCACAGATATGTGGTAAATTTAAGTTATAATCTATTAATCAGCTTAAACTGAATAACACTTCAGCTTGCAAAGGCAGTGATGGACACTAGCAAGAGAAAAGCACTCGGCAGCGGCAATAGTTTACACCAAATACGCTGTGGGTAAAGGCTGGGATGTGGTTGGTGGTGCATTTTCAGCTTGTAATGCAAGGGTGGTCACAGTGAGTATTGGTTATGGTGGATTTATAGTTCTGTGTCGCGGCTTCGCTACGTAGCTAAGCCATGACACAGAACACAGAACACACAGCTGATGTCTCCTCAAAAATGTTACTACATGTCGGGAACACAGCGGTTACAGAGATACCACACGGAGACGACAGGAACTGTGATTGGTCAGCTTGGGTTTTATGTGTTTCTGATGCCCGGGGTGATTGTTAACAGTGAAGACAACATCAAGCAAGTTGAAGGAAGTGTCTCTAATCTGTTGCTTTTTAGTAACACACATCTAGCAAACCATCTCCACTGCAGCACTTCTGCTTGCTGCAATCACTGCTCTAACAGAACGTAAACACACAGCAACTACACAAAGCAGTCTCCTATTCAGTAATGAGACAAGGCGAAAGAGAAGTTACCTGGATGTATCTCCAGTTCTATAGGTACATGCACAGTCTGACATTGCTCTATATCACAAAATGAATACAAATTGCAAACTGTTACTGTGACAACTATATCTAAAGCATGATGCGGCCTGATTACATACGATACATCCGTCTAGTGTTGTGGTGGTGCTAGTTTTGGGTGAAATGTGACGTGCAACTATAAATCAAACACTTACCCCTTGCATTGAGTATAAACCCAGCTTAAGCATCAGCAATAGCATTTAGATGCATGGAGCTGGGAGGTTAAATAGATCATTAGATAGATCGATAGAAAAATGTATCAGCTGAGACCAGCTGAGATATTAATCTATAGATCTGTTGATCTGTGTGGCATAAATGACTTGGCTGGATCTACACTGTGAGTTCAATTTCTCCAGATCTAAACTGTTATACTCATAACAGAACTACTGATTAAAATGAATAAGATGTCAGGCATATTAAAAAGCTATATTGTATGCATGAAAGCAGGAAGCAGCCTCATGACCTGAAAAGGAACTTTTATGTTCACTGGCTAAGAATTCCAAAGGTCAGCAGGTGTTTTTATTTTATTTTACCAAAGAATACAATATATGACTTGGTTTGATGCCTGATAACCTGATCGCATAAGTACATCATTTAACCGTGTTTGGGTGGTGGTTGTTAATCATTTTTAACTTTGTCCTTAACCTTCCTTTGATTTCTTCTATGAAAAACAAAAGTCTTGTCAACGTGCAGCTTTGGAGCGCCGAATACAAAAGAGGCACAAAACAAGTTGATTGGTGAAACAGTGCATAGTGCACGTGCAATCACAGCTTGTGTTTCTAAATAGTTTGCTGTTATCTGTAATTTGGGAGAGCCATTTCAAACACTTTGAAATAAGTGCAGCATTTGCATGAGCCGGCGTGATGTACCAGATGCCATGAGATAATGCTCACGGGACCACTGCTGTTTCATTTGGTCTGACTAAAAGAGGCTGAGCAGAGTTAAAGCTCACACGGCTGGCATCTGTGAGCTCACATCATGTCCTCCAACATTAGGTGGATAATTGGCAGCTGCCCTGGTTGATGCCAATATCGTTTTTACTGTCCATACGGCTGTGTGTCCGCTGGGAACCCCTCTTCACTGTGGCTTGTTTTCAGCAGTAAGCATGTAGTTTCTTTACAGCCCTCAGAACTCAGCGTGTATTTATCGCTCAGAGAGGTTAAAAGTATTTCAATGTTCGGCAAAAAAAGCAATGTACTTCAAAGAGCGTTTCATCACAACATCAGGACCCACACTTGGTGCTTTCCCTAAACACCTGTTGAGAGCTACTAGCTAAAAATATGTCTTTACCATGTGAAAAACTGAAATGACAACTTCTTAATTTTGAGGAGACATGGCAGTAATACTATCCTGTAGTTCTTGACACTTCTAACATTTTCTTAAGGTTCTCAAGTGCAGTGCATGTCCTTTATGTGCTCTATCCCTACCTGGCATGGCATGGACCAGGTCGCCACACAGCACCATGAACCTTGGCCTGGGTCGGAGCTGGTTTACGGCCTCCACAGCCTGCTTGGTGAGCTCAACCTCCTCGGCCCATTCGTCCCCTCCACCGTCGCAGTCACCCTCCTTCCAGGCCTTCATCAGCCCAAGCTGGGGGTCTGCGGCCTGGATGAAGCAAAATGGTCCCGTCCACTCACGCTCTGCATCTGGAACAAGAAGAAACAAGAATGGACTTAGCAGCTTTGTTGACAGAGAAGGACACTGGTTATTACAAACACCATGATGCAATAAATCTTTATTTAAAGCTACATCAGGCAACCCCCCCCTGAAAAAAAGTGTCACTTTACCTGTTAATGGAATATGCATACAACCCGGTACTAAAATTTTAATTTGTTCACACGCTCATTTGATAGACACAGTCAGCGTTCATTAGCTCACTTTTTGATTTATCTGCCGGCCATTAACTTCACTTTCTGGCAGCATCTCAACATTTTCATTTCAGTATGTTTAGGTCACCGGATGCTTGCACAGAACACTGCACATAGTAGTACGCAGAAACATAAAAGCTTTAGGGATTAGGTGTCATCACAGCATTAGTCATTCAGCAGTATAAGGCCTGCCATGAAAGCTTCATGTAGAAACCTTCCATTCATTCTTGGAATCAACACAACACTTGATTAGCTGAAAGTGCTGTGAATCAGGATTTAGCACTGGGAATTGAAGATCCAGGGGGATGTAATGTACAGCCTTTTGTTAAAGCTGTACATGCTCACTCCATGAGTAACCAGTGCTAATTAACAAACAGCTACATGCTGGAGCATGAATGGCAAAGAACAAGTGTTTTACATAATCCAGATATTACATAACCAAAGGGCCCTACAATATAATCACTCTCCTCAATATTCATTAACAAGACAAACCATGTAAAGAACGGAAGCAGACACTCAACACGGCTTGGCTGATGGCAAAGACAAGGTTTGACATGAAGGACACAGGAGAAAGCACGGCAAAGTGATATGGAAATGGAGTCCACTTGTTGCCCGCAAATGGACAGATGCAGAGAGCATGTGTAAACAACAGCTTTCTGCTCCACTCATTTAGTTTCCGGAGGATGTGGAAGCCGTACTGTAGTTATGCACTGCTGTCACTGTGGAGAGTCTGCATCTGCATTCCGCACAAATCCTCTCACTCACTCTCAGCAGGGGCTACTGGCTGTTCAGCATCCTCAATGTTTAACATGCTCTCCGTGTATCTCTCTCCCAAATGAGTTTTTGAGAATTCTGTCCTCCAAAAAATAAATTTTGAATTTAAACAGCTGCCATGACCACTGTAGTATAAAGTTAAGTTTCCTGCTGTGGCGTAGGCCTAACTTCATTTCAGAAGTCTATGCCAGTCCATCAGCATTTAGGCCTACTTCTTGAGAGAATTTTAAACCGATCAAAAACTTTCATCAGCACATCTTGAACTCTTGCAGCTCAGCAGAATAGTCTCTAAACTTGGCTTAGGAGCTTTCACATATGGAAATGATTATCCTAACAATACACACCTCAGTAAGCATGTAAGACCTGCTCTTCTCTGCAAAGGAATGTTTTCAAATCACATGGGCACACAAGTGTGGCACAAGAGGGCACCCCGCATGAATGTTGGCCCTACTCCTGAGTTATTATCTTCTTTGTGAGTGCCCCCAATAACAGACACAATCTGTGAAGATTCCATGAAGCTGCAAGGCACACTCACAAATCCTGCAAGCTTATTGTTACACTGAGAATACTTTATAGTACAATGTCTCTCTCTGGAGTCAGATGTGTGAACAATTTCACAGACAAATGAAAAAGAAATAAAGAAACCCACAAGGGCTTGCAGAAGCCGGCAAAGCTCCCATGGCAGGACAGGAGATAAGAGGCAGCAGCCTTGTGTGGCTGCGCTGGTCAAGCACAACTTCAAACATAAATTGCACAGATTTCTCAGGTGGCAGATGGCGCACTCTATCTAAATGAATCATCATTTGAGACGAAAGCACAAGGGTGATTGCTTTTGCAGCAAATAATAAAACACTGAACATTTCAATTTCTTCTCCGGAGTCCCCTTATTCCAGCTGGTTTCCTACTGTAGGTGCTAAAGAACTAAACAGACATGAAAGGTAGAAATCGATGGTTTGAATCCTTGAATGTCTTGACAGCAGGGCTCAACCAAACAGTAATGCAAAATTTTAAACTAACTGAATCTACTTAAATAAGGTCTGCCACAGTGACAGTACTTCAAATTGTGCTACAACTCCTCCCCAAAACTGCAGAAATGTGGTTAAATGTTACAGTAAAATTAGAAGTCCTCATTAGAGAACCTGAGGATTCAAAGTTGACGACCAAACACAAAGTTTGACTTATGAGCCCACTCACAAAAAATTAGCAGCAACTATTAACGTTACTCGTAGCCTTTAATAGTAGGCTACAGTACTTCTAAACAACAACAACAACAACAACAACAACAACAACAACAACAACGGAGTAAAGTTATTGTTTTGCTGCACTCATTTGATTCATTAACGTTAACGCTACTGAAACAGAGCACACTACTCATACGCTTTATTTTGTAAACACGAGCTAGCAAGCTAGCCTTGCTATGGTTGACAACGGTGACCCGATTATTAAAATAAAGCTAAGCAACAGCTGTCAAGCGACTGCGTTTGCTCTGTCAGACCATTAACCTGCAGCCAGCAACAACAACTTGTGTAACAACCAAGTCAGAGAGTGCGTTAGCTGATGGATTAGCCTGTAAATTGGCTAACCGGCGGGGCTAAAGAAGCTAACGACAGTCGGCTACCTTCAGTCAGTCCGCTGAATGTCCGATGTTTAGCCCTGAGAAAGATATCCTCACTCTCAGCCATAAGATCCAATGGTTAAAGAGTTGTCCGAATAAACTAATGTGCGACTTGTGAGCCTGTCAGCGAGTGTGTGTCGCCTCAGCTGTCTTTGCGGCTAGCTGACGCTATCGGTGGTCGACTACACTGCCTGTTTGTGGCTGTATGTGTGACTTTCGCTGCAGCAGCACCCAGTGTGGCTGCAACGTGCAGGCTGCACTAACATATACAGGCAAAAGCGCATTTATGTATGAACTCTAACAATATACCTTCGGTATACCAAACCAGGTACAGCCTTTAACATTTACTGTTTTAATTAACTATAGCCTACAATATATTTTTAAAATATGTATACTGAATTCCCAAGACTACACCACATGGAAGTCCAGGGATCACTGAGGGTGCTGTAGGAAATCTGAAAATGAGTGAACAACCGAGTTATGCAATCATTTCATCCACAAACGTTACCACAATTAGATGCTGTAAAAATAACGATTGTAACCAGGTGTTTTAAGGATAATCATTTATAAACTAAGCATCTGTAGTCCATATCTTTTAGCATTTGGTGTAAAAGCCCGTGTATAATGCTGTATTTCCAGCCTGTTTTGTATTTGGTTGTGTTTTCTCATTTTGCTGCATTATTTCTAAATGCTGCGCATGTGTTGTCAAATTGGTAAAGGTGTTTTCTTAATTTGCTTGTGTTTTGTTTATTTGCATGTGTTTTCTGAAGTTGCAGTGTGCTGAGCTCTCAGGGCCACCGTACTATGTGAGGCTGGAGCCTTTCAGCACCATGGAGAGAGGTCCTTCAAAATTCAGCAGGATCCATCCATCCTGTTACAACCTGACTGGAGAAACTGTTTACCTGGTTGCTTTCATATTTGTCATATTTGAATGAGTATTAATTGATGGTTTTGCTCGCTCTTCACTGCATTCAGACAGTTCAAATAACATCGAAGGTCCTTTAGAGGTCTGTTATTGTAACCACAAAATGAATCAACATAGACCACTTGTGTTACAGGATTATATAAGTATATTTTGCAGGTGGAAAATTATCTTACATTTTTATGCTTTTCAGCTCAGTTCAGCTCAACTCAGGCAGTTAATTAGTTTTTTCTCACAGCACCTGTTTGGCAAAAAAAACAACTGCACTTGAAGAACTTGAGATATCCACTAAATATAAAATGTATTTGCTCCTAACGCGTATCCAAAGTGTTTTGCTTACACCGTAGGACAGATGTTGACTGTTATAGAAATACTCTTCATTTAAAGTGAGAGACATTCTCCAATCGGATACCATGTGGGAATGAGGCTCTTCACTTTTCCATCTGTGTCAAGCACTATGTCCATTGTTTGGATGATTAAAAAAAAAAAAAACTCATCTTATTACTCATCTCAATGGTTGTGTCTTTTGGTTAGGACACATTTGAACTAAGGGCCGGTGTTGTGCCGTTTTCCCACTCCCCGGCAGAATCCTGCTCCCCTTCGCTTGTTCTCAGTGCCGCTTATTTTCATTTAGGTCGATCTGCCTCTTAGTTTAACATCTGCGCTCTTCCTTCCGACAAAATGAGTGTTTATACACTTTCTACCACTCAACAAAGACCAGACCATCACAAGAGGAGCAACATATCACAAAAAGCGATCCTATATTTAAGGTTTTAGGTTTTAAGATGAACACATTGCAAAGCGAACATCAGAATTGCACTAGTGATAGACGACCCATAATGTACGCCATAACATCCACGAAAAAAACTACAAAAGCACTTAGAATGCTTAATAGTTTACAAGTAATACATTTATGTAGGCCTATTATATTATTTATACTGCCAAAATTCANGCCAGTCCAGGCAAAAAGCGGATGATGCCATGGCGGAACATCCTGGTGGCTCGTCGTCTGAAGTGAGTATAAGCTAAACGACCTGTTGTGTATGGATATCACCACCAGGATGTTCCGCCATGGCGTTCTCTTGTCTGCACACAATGATGTTGTGTGGAATTGCTGCTAAGAGGCCTAGACAGGNGTTCTTCTGCTGGGAAAACAGCCAGTCCAGGCAAAAAGCGGATGCCGGTGATGCACTTTTCCCACTCCCCGGCAGAGTCCTGCACTGCTTGTTGCGCTCTTCCTTCCGTCAAACTGAGTGTTTATACACTTTCTACCACTCAACAAAGACCAGAACATCACAAGAGGAGCAACTTATCACAAAAAAGCGATCCTATATTTAAGGTTTTAGGTTTTAAGATGAACACATTGCAATGCGAACATCAGAATTGCACTAGTGATAGATGACCCATAATGTACGCCATAACATCCATCATAACAAAAGTAATACATTTATGTAGGCCTATTAAATTATTTATACTGCCAAAATTCAGCTAACCTCTGGTATCTATTGGTTGCAAATTCTGAAACATTTCAAATTTATTGTGGTTACAACTTTGGGTCACTGGATGGTACCCTAGAAAGCACATGCTTGTAGTTACAATAGGGACCATTTTGCAGTGGGGAGTAGGATTATGGCAGGCCCAGTGTTATGCTGCCAAAACTAAACGTGCATAGCAGGCGATCCGTGCAAACAAATGTAACAATCTGTAAATGAATACAAAGACATTTGTATGAGCAAGAAGCTTTTTGAAAGCGAAAAGGATCAGGTCTGTGAAGCTGAAGTTAACAATCTAAGTAAAATATACATATTTATTCAGGTTGTGATGTTTGCATTTGTAAAACTGTTGTCTTGGTTTGCGAGTACCCAAAATTACGCACAAATCTTGTTTTTCAATTACACATCATTTTCTGTTTGCCTATTTTGTTATTTTTGTTGTTGAGCTCTTGGCTACAGATGTGTGTGAGCAGCACGCTGTTTAGTTCTCACAGGATTACATCTGTTGGTTTTTGAGCCCAAAAATGTGTGATTTGACTTTTTGACCCCTGTATTTTTTTTCCAGATTTAAGTAAATGTAAGTGAAATTGAGTCGGTTATTTTCGACACTTTTCCTTTCTCTCCCTCTCTTCACTCTGTGCTTGCAGTTACTGTGTGTACCTGCGGGTGAAACAGACCAGTGCAGCATGTAAACTCAAACTGTGGAGTGCTCAGCTGGTTAGAGAGAGGCTGGTCTGTGCAGAGTGTCAGAGTGATGCCATGTCAAAGTCAGACCGCTGTGGAGGCGATGGCCTAGAGACCACCAGGTAAACCAAGCAGCCAAAAGAAAAGTAAAGATATGTTCACCCATAAAGGGACATGGAATGAACAATTTATTTCCCTCTGTCAGCAACTACTAAGTGAAAAGCCAAGGCACTTAACAGAACTAATGAATATATATTTTATGTCTTTAGATGCAGTTAAAGGTACAGTATGTTGAATGATGAGCTTAGCTTAGGTCAATTAATGGATGTCTATGTGATCAAGTAGGAGCTGCTTCTGAAAGAAGGGAAACACCAATGGTGTAATACTTGCTACTTGTTAGTCAAGCATATGCAAATTAATTTGCTGTGTAAACTGTAAGTGGAATCAAAAGATTTTCATGATGTAATTTATTTGTTAGTTGTGCTTTACAAATATCTAAATTACGCTGTATGTGTTGTGACAGGGCATCAAGCTGTGAATCATTTCCTTACTGTTAAAACAGAGCTGCTAATTGACCCCATAGACAATCATAAATTGAGCTAAGCTAAAGAGCATACCATTCAGCATATATTTATAGATGTGTGAAGTTATATCTATCTATCTATCCATCTATCCATCTATCCATCCATCCATCTATCCATCCATCTATCTATCCATCTATCCATCCATCCATCCGATAATGTGGGGAAAATAGTTTCCCGCAAAATTGAAGTGGCCTTTTAACCTACCCACATATTCCTGGCTATTAATGTAAAATATTGCTAATAATACCCATGCTCTTACAACATTTTGGGCTGAATCAATTTTAACCTAGACTGTCTAATTTCTTTCTACAAATCAAAACTCATGCCATCAGAATAATTTGAAATATGCGATAATCACATAAATTCCACACAAAATACTGAAAATACTTTCCCCATATTGTAACTAACTGCTTCATGCCTGTCACGGTCCTTTTTTTCCTAGAACGTTCTGGGCAGCAGCTTCAGTCCCGGGCTGTCATGGTTCCTGGGTGCGCGAGTCGTCTTCTGAGGGCTGCCGGTGTCCTCCCTACTCCGTGCTCTTTGTGTGAACCGACATGCAGACCCCAGACATCCGTATATAGGGACAAGATTTCACTTTATGCCTCCTGCTAACTGTGGAGAACCCTGCCAGCCAAACCAGACCCCTCCGGTCCAGATTACTGGATGGGTAACTCATGACATCAGCAGCATCCTGCCACTTTTTCCTTTCACCTCATACTCTGTACTGTATACACTATTGCTAAGCACAATTCTTGCATTTTACTTCAGATTTTACAGCCACGTTATGTACTTATTCTCCTCCAAAGCACAGCAACATCTATATGCCTTTTTACCTCTGAATCTTTGCTATCTACCTCCATCAATGCAAGTGCATTTGTTAATGCATAATGTATAAATATATGATTTTGCTTTATACATTTTCTACTTTTGTTTGTGTTATCTATATGTGTCTATATAGCTACACTTATTTGTATCCAACAGTTTAAACACTAAACAGCAGTTGCTGCACCCAATCCAAAGGATCCTAAATCACCTGCAGGTTGGAGATGCTGAAAACTGGTTCATCCAAATTGTATCCATTGCTAGAATCCTTGAGTCAATATATCTGTGTTTTACAGTTTTGCTCCTATTATCTCTTTTCAACAAAAACGTTTATACCAGCAAGTTGAATATCAGGTATTGATTCTCAGGTGCTGAAATTTGTCTTTGTCTCCTATCAAGCTTCCTCTTTCACTTCTGCCTCCTCTGATGGTCAGTCACTGATTTTTAGTAGTTTAAAGTGACTCATAGCTGAAATCAGTCCCATCTGTTTAGGTCTGATGTTGTTGGAGAGGGAAAAAGAGCCATTTGAGAGAATTTCACTGTGGTTCTCTCTGTCCTCTGGAAAATAATTGCTTCATAGCTATGTTTTCTCTCACTCCCTGCCCTGCTCAGAAATCCTATTATCTTTATAAGGGAGTTTTAGCAGCATACCATCAAAGTATCATCCAGTATAACTGTCACATACAGCCATGTTACTCCCATTTTATTAATTAACAGAATATCCTCCCAGCACTCCCCACAGCTCCTTCATCTGCACTTCTTGTTCTTCTATGCCATTGTTGTCTCCACGGACTTGGCGTTTTCTTTAAAAGAAACTGCAGATTAACCACAGCGTTACCTTCTTGACTTAAAAAACAGGAGTCATTCAACTGGCTCAGTACGCCCTCCCGTATCTTGTACTGCTGGTTTAAGAAGAGGACAAGTGTAGTCCCAGTAAAGGGCTTTTCTCTCTGGAAAGCTGTGACTCTGTGACTTTCTCTTTCTCTCCCGTGTCTGTGTTTGTGTGTTTATTTATTATAAAACAAGTGATGATTTTATTAGTGCAGCACAGCATACTCTGTACACTGTCCATTAGTGAAAATAAACAACTATACTGTCATTTCTCCCCCTCTTGTCATATTTTCTAATGTGGGTATTTCATTGCATTTGGCTTTTGCAACAGTTTTTGTTACAGACTACCATTAGCATTTATGACTTCTCCCCTCTGCAAATTACTACTATGAGCACAGCACTGCTAAGTATATCCCTCAGTTTGACCAGTGTTTACATGCAGCACTTCACAGTTAAAAGAAGAGCACCGCTGAACATATGTAACTTAATGCAAACATGCACCCATCAACATATTCTTATTGCATTCTTGGCATTTTCTTCCTGGGGTGTAAACGGGATGATGACAAACTAAATGTATATGATCATGTTTTTTGCGCTACATTCTTCTACAATTTGGGGTTTGTTTTTGTGACGTAACTGCCAGAGCTGATGTGTGGACAAGCTAAACATGAGCCCTGAGACACTGGACAACTTACCTTAAAAATACATCTGTCACTTGCATTTTTTTGTTTTCACAGCAGCTCTGGATAATTTTTCATGTGATATATGGACTAGTTAACCAAATATGAAGAGGAGGGTGGGGTGTCTAAACCTTGACTCTGACCATGAAAGTTGTTTATTAAGCTGTTGCTCCTTGTCCTTGCTGACAGTTTCTAAACATTTGCCAACCACAAATAATACCAGTAAAACCACAATGTGAGAACCTTGTAATGTTTTCCATATTATCTTGCCTTGTGCAAAACCCACTGATGCATCCATTTTATTGATTAGTCAGGCTACTTACTGTACAGTATAGTCCTTCATTACAAGCAAGGGTGTAAGCAGGAAGGTAATGAGACTCAGCAGAGGATAGGTGAGGTAAAGAACAATTTAGGATGGCTTTGAGGATGTGAACATTGCATATGCCACATGCCACCTATTTAGGCTTTAAATTGAGAACATATTAAAGGCCACTCATTCTCTTTATAAATGAAGCGCATGGAAAATGAACATTGAAAGACTTGACCTTTGTGGAAACGAAACGACCCGAGACATAACAAATCAACACTTCCCACATTAGTCCTTTGAGAACGATTCATACTCCTGGCTACTTTCACGTGTTTCATCTCAGAAGCACTTGAACTTTATCTCCTACATTAATCTCCCAAGCCATCCTCCCCCCTTTCTCTGCACTCCTCCCTCTCCCCAGCTCTCTACCAAACTCCCCTCCGTCAGCACAACTCTTTATTTTCTCTTACTACAACAGTGGCAATAGAGTGCTGTCAGCCTGACAGTCCATCCAGGCTTTACCCCCCTGGCTGCCGTGCCTCTGCTGCTAACTCGCTTTCCAAAGGGCAGGAAGGCCCATCTCTGACCCAGTGCATGATGGGCTCCGACAGCAGTGTGTTCTGGGATTACACCCGCTGAAAAGGGGGGCATTCCAGCACCGGAGGCCTTTGTCACAGCACGGCCACTGTTTGCTTTTGACAAGACAGCTGTTCAAAGCCCTCGTGCCCTCGGCGTGAAGGGAACGAACCCAGGGGTGACTTCCGTTTATGGGTGGTGTCAGTGGATGGGCGGTGCCACCTCCACCTGAGGTCCCTTCAGCAGCATAGTTATCTGCAGCCCCAGTTTGTCCATCTCATATAATCACATTGTTTTTAAGCGATTACTGAGTCACAAAAGCAAGTAAAACTTTGTGGAACAAGGGCTGTCACTTAATAAACTTCAAACTTTTCTACACTGCAGCTACAAAAACATTAACTCCAACTAGGTGCGTCTCCTTGATTAATCTGTATGACTGCATTGCTTTGTCTACTGGAACATCCTTGACTTCTTCCTTCATTTTCCTAATGTGTAAATGATGCTGCAATTACCTGGTACTATGTTTCCATCTACCTTGTTTACTTGTTTGTTTGTGAACACCACATGCAATAGGAGTCCCATTTTCTGTGTTAAAGTGAAGGGTTGTAGCTAGGAATTATCTGCCCAATTATCTACCCATCTGCAACTCAAACACAACCATACAACAAAATATTAATTTACTGATCAATTAATGGACTCATCCCTACATGAAATATGTTTTGTAGACACTACATAGTTTATAGTGCTAATCAACCTGCCTATTTTTTTTTTCAACCAAGCTTTGCTTCAAATAAAAATGAAAGAAATAATAAAATATCTACAAATACATGCTTGAAAACTTGCAAAAAAAACCCCCTTCTAGTTCAGACATGCAGGGGCCTCCCTCAGCTTGGGGCCCTGGGTAGTTGGTACCCCCATTTTCCACTCTGCGTTGCCCCAGTGTTGTGTGTATATACTGTATACATGTGTGTTTTTGGGAAGTGTGTACTGTAATTAGCAAGTCATTCTAATGAGGGCCTCTGTAGGAGCAGCTGGTCCAACACAGAGGAATGTTAATGAATAGACACATGGACCTGAGCTACACACAGCAACACAGCTGGTACACAACAGAGCCTGTATAGTAAATACACACACACACATCCTATGATGATTGAGCATCTTTACCAGACAGAATATTTCACGGCTCTGGTATATTGTAATTACAGTAAAATATGAGCTTCTTTGCTTAGAATAAAACTAAATTTACTTAATCATTTTGGTCTGTTTTGATCCTAAGTTTACTTTGAGAAGAGAGAATTGACAGAATTTTATATATGTAAGATATTTTGAACAGTAATATGATTGTAAAATGACACCTATTCTACTTTCATCTAAAAATATCACAATGCATGAAGAATAAAAAACAGTCAGATACTGTGGTAACGTACACGATCTAATGACTGATCAACATTGGTGTCTTTCTGCAGAAGCTCCTTAAAACTCCACCCCAGAAATGTGGCTCCACCTTGTGGTGCTTTTGTCTTCCTGCTCCACTTTAACAGAAACACAATTTATAAAAACACTTGAGACTCCCCTTTTCCCTGTTTTTATTGGGTATGTGGTTTAGATTAGAATACATGATATACATGGCAAAAATGAAACCTTGTGACCATAAATCCTAATTTATTTTCTTATTTTTGATCATTTTATTAGTTTCAATGTAATGTAAAACTTAAGAGTGGTTCATCTACTCATAAATGTATCCCAGGGAATATATATACACAATTATGGTAATTCTCTGCGGAAATTCCTTCAGTTTTGAGTTTTTATACTCAGAGCTAGCTCACAGTCACATTACTTATGCTGTACAATAATTCACTCAATGACATTGTTACATTCAGTACAAAATATATCAATATAAACCATTTATATAAAGCTAGGGAAAGCACTGAAGAACATAAACTGACTTCAAACTAAAATTTCAGAGAATCAAACAAAGTAAGTGTAGACAGAATCACGGCACAGAACTAAAGGCTTGTGTAAGATACATACAAATTATATGTAAGGCAAAGGTGACTTAAGCTGGACATGTTTAGTGTTTTTGTACATATGTGGAAGCAGGTCCGGGAATTAGTTAGCACTGACATATTACTCATACACGCAAAACATTCCAGTTTTAGACAGAATTCCTGTCCATTTACTGACCTATTAATTAAAAATGCTTTCCTCATTTGTCAAACCATCTATTTTGCCTGCATGCCAAACTAGTAGACAATAGTATGTCTTTGGCGATTGAGGAAACACTGATCACACTGATACTGTAATCACCCAAACCAACGTAAATTCAACGGACTACATTCAGACAGTGCAGTGGAGCTTGATGGAGAAAATGAACAGATTTTACCTGGACAGAGACAGTCCCTTACATCTAATGCACACATGGGGACACATGAGTCTTCCAGTCAAAGCACAATAATCAGTGAAGTGGCAGGAGGAAATTCTACACAAACATGGACTTATGGGCAGAAATTACCTTTCAGTCATTCAAGAAGAAAATAATATGGATAAAAATGTGTTCACTTGCTTATCGGCCAGAGTTACATGTTCCAATCCATAAAAAAACTAAACAAAATCAAAGAACACACAGTTTATTCAACAGAGGCCAGGATGGAGAGCCAAGTGAGAGGATGCCCTGTTGCTGTCTTTCGTCTCTGTAAGGCAAGTCCAAGTGTTTGTTTTATTTGAGGTTTTTAATCTGTTGGTTTGTGTTGTGGATCTTGAGATCCATCTTGTCCACTTTATTCATCAGAGAATCAAGGGAGTCATCCTGTTCGTCAATCTCAGACTGGAGACCAAGTCCAAGGTTCTTCAGTCTGCTCAAGCCATCGCACATCTCATCTAGGTAATTCACAAAAGGACATCTGACATTACTTAAACTGTGGATTAGCAGGTGAGACTTAAAGGGATTTGGTTAGATTTTTGTTGTTGTTTATTTTTACATTATAACATCTAATATTTTACACCTAACTCGGAATATACAGTACACTGCTATTTTAGATTCCTCAATGGATATTTTATGGCGATACTTTTGGAAGATAAAACTTTTTATTGTAAAGGTGTTTTGAGGTAAGGTAAACTGTAGTAAATTATATCTATTTTGTTATACAGAATTACAAAAATTGTAATTACAATAAATTAATAGAATTATCATTTAAACATTACCAAATGCTTTGATGTCATCTCCTTGTGCCTTTCTTGTGACTGCATTGTACGAAACTGTATTGTACTGTATTATAATCAAGTAGAAATACAAGAGAATGAAAACAGAAATAGTTTTTACCTAAATTTTTGTCGAGGGTCTGGTGAGCCTCCCTGAGGTATCTGTTCTCAGAGGATCCATTCTGTCTAGATGAGCTGTCATCTATTGATGCAGAAGCTCCAAATCCTGGAACATGGAAATGAGAAATGGTGGCAGCCAGTTTGTGGTATGGTTATGCCATACTGCGGTTCTTGTGCAAACTCTTACCTCCGGTTTCCAACTTTCTTAGGTTGGGGTGGCTGGTTTGGTACTTATCTTCATGTTCTCTGCTGCTGGACAAGGCAGTCTGTAATCTGAGGAATCAGATAAGCATTGTTCAACCATTTAGTGAAGGACAGTCAATGACGAGAAGCTGTAAATGGCAAAAACACAAATTTTATGGTAGCATTACTCAAACACTAATTCTGAGTCATATAACTTACTGTAACTTACTCTTCCTCAGACTTTGTCTCACACTCTAGGTAACACAAAGAAATATACAAATATCAAGGGCATACTAAAGGAATAGAGACTATAAAATATCTGCTTGGGGGTTGTGTCTGCCATAATTCACAGAGCCTGCTACATAACTGACTGTTCAAAAAAGGTTTGGGGTGGAAGATACTGCCCATTTCCTCTAAACTCAGGTGGGTGACGTACTACCACACCTGGGCCTAAGGCCTTTCTGTTGCTGACACAACATACTGAGTTTGAGAGCAACGGACAAACAAAGTATATTTGAGCAGTGTATATATAGATATATTTGTCAGTTTCCACACAGGAGTAGTCTATATTGCAGCCGTGTTAAATTTTACTCTCATCTTGTACAAGTGATGAAAATGACGGATTATATCACAACTGAGAGAGATGAGATAATTAAAAGGGTACGGCCAAAGGAGGAAAGGAAATATGAGACATATTGTGAACTAAACGCTGAATTAATTGTCCATCCAAGAATGACCAATAGTTGACCCTATACTGAACATCATAAATTGCATACAAAGTTCCGCCTGTCATCACACTGGTTGTGTATTGAATTAGGAAGATGGAGTCATACACTACATGAACAACGTCTGTGCACATGTGGCACTGGCGTACAGGATGAAAGACATGTACTATTATGTCCTCAGACTCATGAGATGCGAGTAAAATTTGGCCACAACTGAAATGATCTTAGTTCAGTGTTTATAGGAACAGATAAGAGAGTATTAGTTATGTTGCGTACTTGCCTGAAAATGTTAGAATTAGAATGACATAATTGTATTGTATATGGACCTATTGTTTTTATCTAATTATGTTAAGTGATTTTACGTAGTTGTATTGCGATATTTAAGACAATAAACCAACTAACATTTTTAGTTTAAAGCTGGGAAATAGAATATTTTGATTTAGTGCTGTGATATTGATAATGTGCCTGTAATTATAGTTAAGGAATGACTTTTGGTGCATTCACACAATATTTAATCCAAAGCTCAGAAAAAAAAGATTTCTGAGAATGAAGGACTAAATCTTACCCGTCGCTGGCCTGGTAGACCTTTGGCTGCTCAGGTGGTGGCTTTGTCTCTGGCTTGCCCTTGAAGTAATTGACAAGGCCGCCCCACACACTCTTGATACTGTTAATGTGCTTCTGGCTGGTCTTCAGGTCCTGATCCATGTTGTCCAACATCTTGTCTGTCCTCTTCAGAACCTCACCCTGTCGGATCAGCTCCTACAAAGACAGAAAGAGAGACAGACAGACGGACAGACAGACAGAGAGAGAGAATGAGAGAAACTACAAGAATTGTTTTGTTGATTGTCACCCTCTCAGAGACAAAGACACTATTTGTGTGCGCGGGTAAAGCTGATTAGTGGAACATACCTCTGCAGTTTCCACACCTATCTTCTCTGATTCATAGATGAGGCCGAGGGAACGGTGACTGCTGTCCACAGCAGACTGAGCTGTACGCTTCACTTGCTGCTGGAGGTACCTCTGTCTCGTCTCTGCTTCACTCATCCCACTGTCACTGGGGTCGTCATCAAACCCCCTACTTTTAGGCTTAAAATCTTCCTCATCGTCATCTTCTGCAAATGGGTTGTGGGATTTAGGGTAGGCCATCTGTGGAGCAGACACACAGTGTTTTGACAAAATAATCCTAACTCAAGGTCTACTAGCCTTTTCCAGAGCTTTCAATTGTATATCATGAGCTCATCTTTGCCAAGCTGCTATTTCTGAGGTCAAAAATGATCTTTCACACTCAACAGAGAGTCTTCAGTGAACAGCTTGACAGTGGTGATTTTGACAATTTTTTAAATGGGAACAAAATTAAACTATTAGTTGGCTTAACACAAAATTCCATAATAGTTTCCAGTTTTGATAATCAATCAACTTTACCAATTTATTGATCGAACATTCATATCATTACAAATGAAAAAGCATGGAGTTTGGGTTGCTGGTCAGAGTAGTGAGGTAAGAAATTTTACCATTTACTATATTTTTGGGCTCTGGAGGCTTGCATTAATCAGCTTTTTACATTTCACAGACTATCTGGTTAATATATAAAGAATGCATATACCAATTCTAAAAAATAATGCTTATTTGTGTACCTACAATAAACAATTTTAAAGGATTGTGTGAAGATCAGTTGACATGTTGATTTGACAAATGTATAACAACTTTGATAGAAATGAATTAACTAGCTTTAGATTGTTAACTTCAGCTAGCTACAACTTCCACACAATAAACCGAGTTTTGACCAATGGAGAAAGTCCGCCAAAATGTGATACATCTGCTAAAACAACTACTGGATTATATTAACGGAAAGTAACTAACATTATTGCTACAACAAATAGCTACAACCTCGAAATTCGAGTGTTAAAGCTAGCTAAGGGGTGTTGGCTAGCTAGTCAACCGCTAGCGTTAGCAAAGGAGAACTGACAGCTATATAACCAAATAACCACACCCATAAGTCAAGACAAGACGGCGCTGTGCCAACATTAGCGTTTTCATCTCGTACATTAGATGATATCTAACTGTAAAGACCATAGGTACGATCAACTTAATAGACAAACCTTTGACAGTGGGAACTGTAGACGTTGCTGTTGCTCTATCAGCTGACTGCAGAACACTTCCGATCACATTTGGTGACGTTACCGCGTGAAACTAGACTGGCACATACGGGTACTTCGTCAAACGTCATGGCCGCGCCCCTTTTGGGGGGGGGGGGCAAAATTGAAACGAAGTTTAACTTGTGTTTGGACAAGTTTGTATGCGTTAATTTCGTGTTACTAAATATTTGTTTTATAGGCATGTCTAATAGTTATTTTTCTACCTTGTCCGGACCTAAGTGTTCGCGATACCTTAATAAATGCCCCTTCGGTCTTTCCCCATGCAAGTGGATCAATGACCCAACACACTTGCCAGATATTGCTTATCCGGACATTTAAACATATTTGATTGAATCACAAGGTATCGTTAGGCTAAGTGTTGTTTGTAAACAACCAACCTGTTAATAGCCAGCTGTTTGAGCTAGGCAAGGTTGAGATTTAATTGGAGACGACAGTCTGATGCTATTTTACTTGACTGTAAATTACTCCAGCAGCCTCCCACTCAAGTTAGATGTCAGCAGCATCATTTAGCTATTTGCCACATTGAATAGTCATGTATCTTATATGCCTCGAATCAAGATTTGTATGTTTACTTGTTTTACAACCTTTTACACAACAGCTTTTCTGCATTTTCCTGTTTCTGTCGTTAAGCGAAAGCGCGATTCTTTCTCCCAAAAGGGGGCGCGGCCTTGGCGCTTGTAGTATACGTATGGTTAAATACAATGCCACTAATGTAAGTGCAAGCTCTCGTTAGGATTGTCCCTGCTGCTTTGCCGTACTGCGGCTTTGTCAGAGCCAGCTGCAGCCGTTGAGCTCGTTTGATGTAGGGGTAAACATGTCTGTAATGGGAGGTGGTACGAGAGGGTTTTATTTCAACACAGTCCTGTCGCTGGCCCGCTCTTTAGCTACCCACCGTCCCGCACCGGTCGAGAAGGTGAGGAACGAGAAAACTGAGCGAGCTCCTACAGACAAATTTGTATTAATTAGCTAACGTTAGTAAAGCTAAGCAGCAGGGTTGTTCAGGGTGTAACGTTTGCTCCGCTTCCGCACAGACGGTGGCTTATTTTGATCGCTGACTTGACAGCCCAGCTAGCATTTGACAGGTGTGTGCGGGTCTGTAGTTATGAATCACTGGAGCGGGGTCTTTTCGACAGTGTTTTCCATGTAATACAAGATGAGAGCAATGCAGAAGAAAGTGGCGTCGCTGCTTGTGTGGTGCCTGTTACTGCATCATACAGTTTTGCTCTGCAGTCAAACAGGTTAACACGGCAAAGAGCGAGGGAAATGATAGAGAAGGGTTCACAATGTGCTTTGTTTAACATAATAGACAGTTACTAACCTGTTGCAAGGATGATCAGGTCTAAATTAAATTAAACGTTTTTTTACCCAATACTGGAAGACCAGTGAGATTGGAAATAGAGCTGCGTTCTGGAAAGTAATATTTAGAATGGGTGGAATCAAATAAAATATACAGGAACATATCGAGGCAATCATCAATACACTGTCACTGAGTATTGATATTTTATGGAGCAAATGGGTTATGTTTGTTTGTATGGTACAGTTTCAGCGTGTTTTTTTGTGGGAATGACCAGTTTTCAGTTATAGTGAGGTGACTGTCTTACACTATATAACATTTCAGAAATACCTGTATCATGATACCGTTGCTATAGTGAGAAGCAGCATTCCCACCTTGATAGCAACATACAGTAAACTTTATTGATTCCCAGTTGGGAAAAAGGCTGTTAAGGTAGGAACAGAATACAGACACAAAAAAATGTGTACAAATAACCAAAAATCTAAGTTAGAGGGGTATGTATGTAACCCTATACTAGTGTGCATAAGTGTAATGTATGTCCAAAACCAATTGTGCAGTTTCCTGATATTCCTGGTAAGATCAAAACTCAATACTGGAACATGCAATCACTCTCAAACAGGCCTTT
This sequence comes from Maccullochella peelii, assembly GCA_002120245.1. NCBI lineage: Eukaryota > Metazoa > Chordata > Actinopteri > Centrarchiformes > Percichthyidae > Maccullochella > Maccullochella peelii. The sequence continues at coordinate 27,948 of LKNJ01003217.1, read as the reverse complement.
TAATGCAACACTAGACAATTACATTTTAAATGATATGTTTTCTAATGCTGTAACTACATACAGACAGCTCTTTGTACTCTTTTAGGTCCAGAAGCTACAATGTATGTGTCCAGTGGAAGTCCGTGGTGTGTTCACTCTAGATGTGCGTCGCAGAGATGCTGTTATTGCACTGGCTGTGTTTCTGGTGGAATCTGGCTTACAGGTGGGTGGTGGTCAGCAAAAAGTCGACCTGCTGAGCCTTTTTAACACAGTGGGTGCATTTCATCATCACTTTAAACATGAGATCTTTAGGCTGTCCTGGCAGTTAATGGATAATATGGTTGAGTTTATTACATAGAGATGCAGTTGCATGATGTATCTAGAAATGATTAGTATTATTAGTACTATTAGTCTGCTTTTGCTACCAGCCTCTCACAGGACTCCACATATATCACCATGATAAGCTGATTTTCATAATCTGATTAAGATGGCGATTAGACATGCAGATGGCCGTGTAAGCCTCTAACCTCATCACACTGAGACGCAGTGTGGAAAGCTTCTCAGCCATCTGATTATGTAGAAATGCTATCTTCACTTTTCAGTGTTAATGTAATGTTTGATATATTTTCTTTGACCCAGATTTGATTCTGTGTCGGAATTAACAATATCTCATATTTTTGATTTATCAGCGCTTGTTAGGCAATCAAAAGTGCTCCTCTGTGCCAGCGAGTGCAGTTGTTTGTGGTGTGTAATGATTTGCTTTACTCTGGCAGCACAAAGACATACTTGTTTCCTACTTGCTGAGCCTTTTGAGAGGGTTACCACGGGTCCAATGGATCGAAGAGAGCTCGGGAAAGAAAGGAAAGGGTATGACAATCCTTTTATAGTGGGGCCTTTTGTTTTACAATGACCTCTGTTTACTTGCTGTAACAGTGCACTAAGTAATAATTGTAGTCATTCATATTCATTTTCAATACTGTCTCAAGACATATTGACATAGTATTGATATCCATCCATAAAATGCCATGAGACAGCAGTTTCCACTTGTTAAGAGAAAAATTGTATTGGAACAACATACTGTGAACTGCAGTTTGTTCATTCCGCTAGTTAATCCTCTCTTGTACAGTATTAACTGTTTGAGATATATATATATATATATGCACTTGTCTTTTTTTTTGTTTTGCTGCACACGTATGTGTCATTTAACAGTATTTGTATTAGTATAGTATTTGTGTTTTTGTTATTTTCTGCTCTTCAGAATTTCTCCCGGTTGCAGAAAACTTCAGCTTCTGTCTAGTGACTCTTTTGGCAGATGTGGCTCAGAGGGACCCAGACTCCCGACAAGAGGTCAGCTTAAAAAGTGGTGATTATATATCATTCTTAGGTTTAGGGTGCATTGCAGTTAAGTGCTAAGTTGTTGTTTCTACTGTTTCCCCTCCAGATCTTGAACACTATTATGGAGGTCATGCAGGCATTCCAGGACATGTGCCAAACACCTGATAATCATGACAAAGGTATACACACAACACACATACATAGAAACAAAGTGCATACCACCACAAAAAGCTTCATAGATGCTGTCTTGCCTCCAGTCTACCTGTGCAGATATATTGTCCCCAGCCTGCTTGGTATGACTCGAGCATTTGGCCGCTACAGCATCACAGACGAAGCCCTGTTGTCCAAGTTATTCCCCAAAGACTCGCCCCAGGCCCGCTGCGTCACAGAGGAAACAGAGGGAGTGCGGCGCAGGTCCTTCAATGACTTTCGTTCTATCCTGCCATCCTCACTGCTTACAGTGTGCCAGAGTGACAGTCTGCGCAGATGCACTGGGACCAACCTGGATTCCTCTGCACAGGTGTGTTGTGTGTTCAGGACACTTAGAGGAGACTGCAGAGTTATTACATTCTCACATACTTTGTGATTTTATTTTACAAAAGTCAAAGAGAGAGTGACTTTGTTATGTTTGGTTAGTGGTTAAAGAAATGTTCTGTAATGTGCTGTCTCATAGGTCTGTACAGATCCAGGAGGCCACTCACCCTGCTCTCCTACAGCCCCTGGCCCACATTACTTTGAAGGTAAAACTCAAGAAACTCAAGCTGCTTTGATTACATTTGTGTTTGCCAATGTAAACCTGGATTCTGTCAACTCACTCTAGCTTATCATTGTCTACTAACAACTAGGTACTTGCACTTTGCTTATCTGCCCTTGTATGTATCCTGAATGAATGATATATTGGGGTACTCTACGGACATATCTCACATAATACAGTGATGCATACAGTAAAGGTATTTTAATTTGGATGAAATGTTTGTTGCTAGGTGACACATTACTGCACACCCAGTGTTTACCCCATTGACTTAAAGTCATCTCTCTCTACAGTTTAGATGGACACTGGTCTTTATAGATGCTCAGTTATGGCACCGTTTTTTTATCGTAAAGTAGTCTGTGGTGCTAAAGCTGGCATGTGCTTTATATCACATGACAATTAAATCTTTTGTATACCAGAGCAAACAGTATAGCCAACTCTATATAATGGAACTCATATCTAACCCTTTATATTGGTCATACTTATCACTCCAGATTATCAAATAAACTGTAAACCTTGTTGTAATTACTGTAAAGTATTCTTACCATGCATGAGACAACTGCTATCCTGGGTCTCATACTAACAGTATTTTTAGTGATAGTCCATCCATCAATTTCCCTGCTGCTTGTATTGGTTCGGAGTCATGCTGTTAAAAGGGTTACCAGAGCAGTCAGGTTGTTGTTAGTGGCCAAACTTATATCTGATTGAGATATTTCCAATTCAGCTCCAATTGACTTTGATAGCAAAACAAATTTCAGCTCCCCAAAACATTAACTGTTATCATCAGTTTTTGGTGTCAGAATCAATAAAAGATGTTAATTTCACCATTGACAGTCATCTCAATAGACTGAAGTGCAACAACAAACCATTATCCTTATTTTATAATGCCATTTAAATGCTGCCCATTGCACCCTGAACTTCACATGTTTTTTTATGTCCTCTGGTCTCCTTCATTTCAGGTGCCTACCTCCCAGACAGCAGCTCAGTAGATCCTGACTACTATTTCTCTACAGTCAGCTCCAGTTTCTCAATGTCCCCTCTCTTCTTGGGACCAGGAGAAAACGAGGTGGAGGTGCCTGTTGATCTGCTCCGACAGCTACTTGGCATGGTACAGTAGCCTACTACCTGTTTACCAAGACACTGCCTCTGTTGTCTCCCATCCTGTATACGTATATTGCATCTTTACCAGTGATTTATGCGTATTGTTGATTTACAGGTGAAGAAGTTTGTTTCCGACTCTTTTTTGAAAAATCTGGACGCCACTATGACTGAAGTTACAGAGGTAACTATAAACCCACTGCCAGTCCAAAAAATGTGAATGGTAAATTCAAAGTTAAAATTTTGCCATTATCAGTTAAATAATCTTCTCTGTCATTGTCTCTTCTGTTTGTTGTTAAGTCGAATCCTGGAATGAACCTCTGTTACAAAACCTTCAGTGACCCTCTCTATGTGTGTGTGTTCAAAATGCTGCGGGACACACTATACTACATGCAAGGTGAAGTATCATATATAGCTTATTTAATATGCATTAAAGCCACACAGTCCTGTGACTGCTATTGTTGTATGTCCATTAAATAGACTACATGTCAAAGTTTCATACTCTCTCCATCTTTTCCAGCCTTGCAGCCAGCATTTGTACGGGAAGTGCATGACTTTGTACTGGAACAGTTTAGCAGCAGTCAGTCAGAGCTGCAGCGGATACTTCACGACACGGGGGGGTTGCCAGGGGAACAGAGCCCCCTCAAGCTTCGTTGCCAAGCCAACGCTGCCTGCGTGGATCTCATGGTGTGGGCCGTCAAAGATGAGCAAGGTAATTAATTGTAGCAGATGTCATAATCAGAGGGATATGGGTGTGTTTATTTGTTCCGGTTGCATCACTTTTCCTTCTTGGTGTCTTTTTTTTTTTCAGGAGCTGAGAATTTGTGCACCAAACTGTCAGAGAAGCTGCAGTCAAAAACCTCTAGTAAAGTCATCATTGCTCACATGCCCCTGCTCATCTGTTGCCTACAGGTATAAAGCTACAAGGTAGAAAGAACACTAAAATATTTGCTCAAATAGAAGTGTGTAAAACTAAGTATTAAGTATACTAAGTAGTATCGGGTATCCTGGTGATTCAGTGGGCTAAGGCACATGCTTGTCTGGTTTTGAAGCTGACCCAGACCTGTGTTGCATATCATACATTTTCATTATTTTTGAGCATAAATTTTAAATTTTCACTGATTGTCTCCCCCTCCGTTTCAGGGCCTGGGTCGTCTGTGTGAGAGGTTTCCAGTAGTTGCTCACTCTGCCACAACCTCTCTCAGGGATTTCCTGGTGGTTCCTTCCCCTGTTCTTATAAAACTCTATAAGTATCACAGCCAGTACAACACAGGTACAGATATGTATTTATTTTTTAATTTTATTTCTAAGGGAGTTTGTATAATATTACACGTAAATGTTACCATTTGATCTATTGTACCAGAATTAGCTTAAAACAAATTTTTATCTGTAGTACCTTGGCAAGTCACAATTAAAACATATACACATTGACAGAACGCCACTAAACTAGATAAACAGTAGTACCACACACACACCATGTCAGCCACAAGTATATGTTAAACAAATTAAAAGAGAGGATATATTTGTGGATATTATAAAGCAAAACCAAAAAAATGCGGAGTCGATAGTTAGAGTTGAGTGGCTTTTAGCAGACTTTTCAATATTTAATACTAATACTTTAATATACTCATTTATGTACATCCACCACTGGACCGAGACTCACAACTCCCATATTTATCAGCATCCAAGATTGTGTTCTAAAAAATACTATGGCTTATAATAAGGATATTGTTCTTCAGGGTAATTAGCTAATAAATGTGAGTGAAACACACAGGAGTTAGTCTGAAACTGGCTATACAATGTCTAAAGTAAATGTAATATTTAACCAATCAAAGTTGATATTTCACCACTTAAAAACAAAATGTAACATTTTCCTAAAAATGTATCTATAATGTGTCCAGCAGGTACCTACTTATCCCAAATACAGCACAAATGATCAGAGCCAAAAGTAAATGGGACAAGAGTGCTGTGGCTGTTTTATACAGTGAGAAATATACGTCAATAACAGTGTCATTGTCACATTCGGCTCTCATACCCTATTGATCTGAACAGTGTGTTTATTGATGCAATTCAGGTTAATGATTTTTTTCTGTGTTCTCCTCCAAAGTGTAATGCTTTATCATAGATTAGCTGCTAATTTGACATGTTCTTTAGATTTGGCAGTACAGTCAGCCTTTTTCTTTTCTGAGCAGGATCATATTTAGTACAATGTTTAGTAAAATTGTAATAGATTAAAAACTGCTTGTCTTTGTATTGATGTTTCTGTCTTTGTGCTGTTCTCGCTCTTTTGTTGTTTTTTTTTAAGGCACAGGCGAAATTAGGATAAATGTCACCAATGAGCACTCTCAGTCCACCTTCAACGTCCTGTCAAACAGGAAAGACCAGCCGTCCATGTATGAGCAGCTGAGAGACATTTCCATTGACAACATATGCAGGTCAGACACAAACACCTGGCACAGCTGTGAATAGAAAATACAATTTTCATGTATTTTAATTTAACTTTAATTGTTCATCTGTGTGTTGAATTTCTTATCTCTCAGATGTCTGAAAGCTGGTCTGACCATGGACCATGTAATAGTGGAGGCCTTTCTGGCCAGTCTGTCCAACCGTCTATACATTTCACAAGAGAATGACAAGTGAGCAACATTTCTGGTTTGGAAAAAAGCTACATTGTGCCTTGTATTCACCCTTCCTTGTCCTTGACACTGATGAATAGCTACTCTAAAAATAAAACATGTCTTTCTGCCAGGGATGCCCATCTGATCCCAGATCACACCATTCGAGCGCTGGGCCATATTGCAGTGGCTCTGAGAGACACTCCTAAAGTCATGGAGCACATTCTACAAATCCTTCAACAAAAGTTCTGCCAGCCTCCGTCACAGCTGGATGTACTCATCATCGACCAGCTTGGCTGCATGGTCATTACGGGAAATGTGAGTTCAAAGATACAATAATAAATTTTTAGAGCATCTTGCCCCCATTATTTCATATATTTATGGTTGAAAAGCGATATTAGGGCAGTACATAACCACCAGGGGATCATTCAAAAGTGTAAAGCATTGGTATCGTTATAGTAACTGTGTTATATTAGACTGAAATTTGGAAGTTGCTTAAATAGAAGCTATGTAACCCTTTTTTCTTAACACTGAGGAACTGACACGCTGTAATTACTGGAAACCTGGTGGCTGCAGTTTACTTGCTCAGTACAGTGTGCATTAAGAATAGGTTCCAGTATTCTAGTTAACACCCCCATTGGAGTATAATGGGATGTTGTTGACAGCCAGCGTACCCAGAATGCGATAGGCTACAATTAACAAAGGACTGGAAAAGGATCTGACCTCATACAGCGGATACAGATCACTTACAGAATGCCTTCCTCGGTCCTGATACAGATCTTGCACATTTGCTCATCCCTAATAATGGGATTTTTGATTTTGAGAAAAATTGTAACTGTAATAAGAAGATTAGCGAACAAATATGAAAAAAAAAGCTTTTCACATTTTCCTCTTGAGTTTAACTGATTGCTGCCAGTGCAGTCTTACTTTTGTCTTGTCTGTCTTGTAGCAATACATCTATCAGGAGGTGTGGAACCTGTTCCAGCAGATCAGTGTGAAGGCCAGTTCAGTGGTCTACTCCGCTACGAAAGACTACAGAGATCAAGGCTACAGGTCGGCATCTGCTTTTACCCTGTTCACAGAATTACCAGTTGCACCAGGGGACTGTTGTTGTGTACAATAGAAGCAGGAAATGTAGTTGGGAGAATGTTTATAATTGTTGCTCTTTGCTCACTGCAGCTAAGTGGTCAGCAGTAGTAGACGATAATAGTAATGCACATTCCCCTGATTTGTGTTAAATTGGTGTGTTCTGTTATATTTGGTAAATAAAAGGTGAAAAATAAATATCTTATATGTTGTTGGTCTTATGTACATTTATTTCTACATTTCTACAGTATAACTGTTCCCTCCATCTGTGCTGTCCTTCTCCCCCAAGGCACTGCTCTCTGGCAGTGATCAATGCTCTGGCCAACATTGCAGCCAACCTGCAGGGGGAGCAACTCGTGGACGAACTGATGGTGAACCTTTTAGAACTGTTTGTCCAACTGGGCCTGGAAGGAAAGCGAGCCAGCGAGAGGGCCTCAGACAAGGGACCAGCACTGAAGGTACGTGCTTAAATGCATCAACATCTAAACACAACAGGAAATTGATTACAGCAATCATGGTAAATTGGTAATGGCTCTTTTATCTCCCGTAGGCATCAGGTAGTGCTGGAAATCTTGGAGTCCTCATTCCAGTGATTGCTGTGGTGAGTATGTGACGTCTGTAAAAACGGCAGTCCCTTTGGAGACAATTCCCATTAATTTAAGACAAGAATTTGTGTTAGAATACCCACATAGAGCACAGTTTAAATGAGCCACATGAGTATTTGAGTGCTTCAGATGAATCCAAGTGGTTAGTTAGCATTTAACTCTATCAACAAATATTTACCCTCTTAGCTGCAGTACAAACGTCTGTGTCACCAGTTCACTGCTGAATGTTACAATCGTACAACCTAGTTTTTCACAAGTCTTGTCTAGTAGTGTTATATATTATTTTATTATCCCCTTTCTTGTGTTATTCAAGTTTCCATAGTCTTTCTGCAGTTATTACAGTTCAACAAGGGTAATGACAGTTATATAATGTCATTTTTTGAGCACATTTCTCCACTAGCCTCATTGCGTAAGATAAAACATTGACAGATAACACGCTTTCATTGAATCACTCCAACAGACTCACAACACTTTGAGAAATATGAAGGAGAATGTTCAGTAAGAGACTACATACACATAAAGACTCATTAATGTCACATTTACATATTGTACTAATAGAAGTAACTGCCTATTAAAAAAAACAACACTCCAGCTATTAAAATCAGGAATGTTTTAGTTGGAACTTGTAACCAAACATAGAATTTGTAGGGAATAGTTTAGCTGTTTAGGAGGGCTTTTTGGTCAAGTTTAGCTCTGTGAAGGATTGACCACCCGGCCCATGAACACAAGGCAGTCTGTGCGGTGCTCGTAGATCAGGAAGAGGAAGGGCTGGTCCACAGTGAAGCGGATCTGAGAGGAGAGGGGCATGAAGCCCACCTGGGTCAGAGCAGCAGCCTCAGTCCCCTCTTCATTCACAGTGATGGTTCCCTGGTGCTTCAGCTGGAGAGGGAGATCAGAAGGCTTCCATAAGTTGTTTGCAGGGATTATTGATTGCAGTAGATAAGGTGTCCAGATTATTATTATTATTTATTTTGTTTTGACATGTGGTTCTTTCTTAGTAAAATCATGACTGATTTAGTCTTACTCACCCAGTTCATGGCAACCTTTTCAGAGGTCATTCCAGAGAAATCTCCACTCTCCTGGAACAAGTCAGTGAGGCCCATCTCCTTCAAATTTTCAATCAAGTCATAGTTCTGCTCCAGTTTAAACCGAGGTAACACCACCTCTCGAGTCCTGAAGGGAGGCATAGAAAAGTTTCCTCTTGGTATAGCTTTTAAATCACTATGTCTAAACATTTTCAGCAGTTCATGCCATTAACTATAAAGTAGCTCCCTTTGGAAAAAGTTTATTGCATATTATTATTATTATTATTACTATTATTATTATTTACAGTGTGCTTTCTCAACTATTCATTAGTCTGTTGGGAGAACGCTGCTGACCTGTTTGTCATGTTTTTGAGCCACTTGTTGACTACGGTGGGAGAGATCTCCTGCTCCAAGGTCCTCATGCCAGTGATCTTCCTAGGCAAGGCAATGAGCATGCTGATGTGTCCTGTGTATGGGAGCTAAAAATGAGAGCGTACATTATTATTATTATGCAGCATTATCAGTTGACTTGTTTATGGATCGGCGTGCGTGTTAAAATTTAAAATCAGTTTGAGGCCACCCACCTGTAGGATGTCGCACTCTAGTTCGTGGTCGGCAGCAGCCAGATAGTTCCCCTTGTTGGTCATCATTGGCACGCGTACATTTTTCTTTTCGTTAACTCGGAAGTTGCGATAGTGAGTCGTTTCTTTGGGGAATTTCTGTTCCCATGTACCTGTTTTTACAAACAAATAAGGTCTTAAGACTCATATGTTTACTTTGTGCTTCAAATAACCAAACAAAGCAAACAGGTGTGCTGTAATTTTAGTTTCTATTTAAGAATTGACTCACCTTTGAAGTACAGGTAGTTGAGCAGCATTAGCACCATATTTGGGTCCACACTCTTGAGCGGTTCCTTGATCAGCCCTTTGGTCAGCTTTAGGATGCGACGGTTGGCCTTGTCCAGAAAGGCAGGGTCCTGGAAGTCCACTGACTGTGGCTCTGCAAAATAATAAGCTTTTGTCTCTGCACGGAAAGCATCTTTCACCGAGACGTCCTTCTTTACGTAGACATCGTTTACAGAGCGTAGAGTGTAGCCAAAGTTCCTCCTGAAGAGCCTGTGCGTAAGCTTCCTGAAGAGCTTGTGCACTGTTGTGTTGTCATAGTGATGGCTAGCATTGACAAACTCAGCGAATCCCAGAGCTTTGTAGATCTGATCATGGGTTCCAGGTCCTGCCCCCAAAGACATCATCCCCATAGCGATGGAGATCCCAGCGGGCGCTAGCAGGATGTTGTCACTCTGGTTGACATCGTTACGAAGACTTCGATAGAGGTTAAAACCAAAATGGGCATTGACAATGTTGAGGCGTTTAAGGCGAGACCGACCATGGAACAGCCGAAGGAGTCTGGCACGACGAATCTTTGGGTCGGAGGGTTCGGCGAAGATGTCAATATCTGGGGCTGGTGTGGCAATCTCATCTATCTCATCCCCTTCACTGAAAAATAGCATAAACTCATCATCCAGCCATTGAAAAGTAGAATCACTCTTAATTTGTTTTGGTATTTTGTTCCGAAAGACTCAAAGTACATTGCATTATACTGTAGCTGTTTTATAAGAAACTGTTTATTTTTTTAAAATTTTGACATACTTTTTATCCATATAAATATTCCCAGCAGTGAACAGGGAAAATCAAGTATAAAACTTGGAAACTTAGTAGGCACCAAGTTAATGATAAGAGCTGTCTCTGTTAGGCCTACCATATGCAAGTCCTTTATTTTACTTTATTTTTAAGTTTTACTAACTTCTTTTCTCAACATTTTATTTTTGATATAATCCACCAGAAGTAACAACAGTTAATACTCACATGTAGTCGTCACTGCCTGCAGCCAGGATCTTATCAAAATCAATGTAATCTTCATCCTCAAAGCCATCAAAAACTAGGTCATTAGTGACAGTGTTTTCTTTGTGGAACTCCAGGGGGATGACCTCTATATCCACTGCCTCCCCTTCAAAGCCTCTGGGGTCTGGTTTAGGGTCAGTAAAGTGAGAGCTGAGGTCTTTGATCCCAGCCAGAGATGGACTGACCAGCAGACAGGCCACAGAGATGACTGTGGTGACCCACATCCTAAAGACTAAGGCAGAGGGAATGGACTTTAGTATGGCGTAATTAATAATCATCAATCAACATCAACATTTAGTAGATTTGATTGAATTACGTTTTAATAAATCTGTTGGGATAAAATCATGTCTTCACTGGCTAAAACTACCAAATATTTTATGTAAAACTTAATAGCAGTCTCAGTCTGTAACATGTCTTACCTTTACTGTGTGCTGGCGGGAAGTGCTGTGTTGCTTCTGTTTGTAGAACTAAGAGCAAAGAATTGAATACAAAACTGAACTTTGATGTGGGCTCTTCCTGAACAAATAGACCAGATCAAACAGACCAAAAAGTGCTGTGACTAACTAAAATCTTTAACTCTTCACAATTCAGCTTATGTGTTAAGAAGACTGTAACTATTAAATTATTAAAGGGGTAGTAGTCTGGTAAGAGTTGTTTGTTTATATTATTTGTATGTCTTTATTTTATTCAGTGTGCAGCATATCCAAAAATATTTTAGCTATTTGTATTTGAAGGAATTTCCATTTTACCATTCCTTTCCTGTGCCTCACAACAGAATGTGATAAGTTGTGTTAATCCCTTTTTCTGTGTCCATTTTTCTAACTCACAGTTGACCAGGCGGCTTCCGCCAATCAAAGAGGCAAAGCCCCGTCTCCAGAAGCTATTCAGGGACTTCTGGCTGTACTCTGTGGTCATGGGTTTTGCTGTGGAAGGATCAGGTAAGCAAGGGATCAGCTGATCTCAGTATGCTACATGTTTAGTAGAAAGTAGAAGAAACTTCTGAACTATATCACATAAAATCTTCCCTGTTCAAAACTGATGTTTTTGACCTGTGTGGAGTCATCAAGGTGCCCGCTGCCATCATTTGAAGATCATAGATCCTATTTTCTCAGATTTGTTACCCACGCTATCACAACAAGAGTTAAGTAATTGTGGAGATTTATTTCACACCAAATGGGGAAATAGAAATATTTTATCTGTGTGGGGGGAAAAAAAGGTTCCTAAATAAGATAAAGATAGGTGTTTTAGGATTTTTCTATCATCAGTATAAACCCAAAAATAACCAAAAACATAGTTAGGAGTAGTTGTTCACAGGTCTAAATAATTGATTCAATTTAGAGATATTAGCATACCATCATACCAACATCAGTATCAGTCATTGCAGTCCAGTGGCTCCCTGTATTTATGGATATATATTTTGTCCTTTCAGGGCTTTGGCCAGAGGAGTGGTATGAAGGTGTGTGTGAGATTGCCACCAAGTCTCCCCTTCTCACCTTTCCCAGTGGAGAACCTCTTCGCTCCGAACTCCAATACAACTCTGCCCTGAAAAATGATACAGTCACGCCGGTACAGCATTCACAATCAAGACTTTTTTCTTGCAGTAAGGTAGTTAAAATACTTTTGAAAACAGAAACACCAGGACTAATCTTTAAATTGTCAATTTCTGTCCTTCAGGCCGAGTTAAGCGAGCTTCGGGCAACCATCAGCAATCTCCTCGACCCACCTCCTGAAGGATCTGCCCTCATTAACAAGCTAGATTTTGCCATGTCCACGTACCTGCTGTCAGTCTACAGACTAGAATACATGAGGTCAGCTCCATTACACTTGTTTATCTGATTGTTCATTTTTTGTATATTGTGAGGTCAGATTATGAAACTTTGTAATATCTCTCTTTCCTCTTGCACTCTTTCAGGATGCTGCGATCCAATGATCCTGACAGGTTCCAGGTCATGTTTCGATACTTTGAAGACAAAGCCATCCAGAAAGACAAATCTGGTGAGGGCTTTACACCTGTTCACCTCTGGCCATTCTTTTCCTCATGCGGTATAATTCATTTTCTCAAATTCCCGTTTTTTATCTTCACAGGCATGATGCAGTGCATTATTTGTGTTGGCGATAAGGTGTTTGATGTCTTCCTTCAGATGATGGCTGAGAAGGTCGGTAGCATAGTTTCTTGTTCTTCTTCATCTTGTTGACCGTATTATTCTACAGTATGAATGAATAACAATCAAAGTATATTTCTCATGTTTTTAGCCCAAGACTAAAGAGCACGAGGAGGAATTGGAGCGGCATGCCCAATTCTTATTGGTCAACTTTAACCACACCCACAAGAGGATCCGCAGAGTGGCGGACAAATACCTCTCTGGTTTGGCTGAGACGTGAGTGTTAATGATCCAAGAATCTTGTCTGCCTACATTTTGTTTTATATCAGGTACAGTATGAATCCTATTTCCTATGTGTTTAACCTCTACCAGATTCCCCCATCTGCTGTGGAGCGGTCGTGTGTTGAAGACCATGTTGGACATCTTGCAGACACTCTCTCTGTCACTAAGTGCTGTAAGTATCAGTGGAGAGCTGCTGTGAACAACACAGTGCCAGGTTTTTGGTTTGAATCCCTATAATGAACAAGAACATTTAGGTGTGGGAAATCGTGTGTAATGTTCTCTTCTGGTGCAGTTTTTAGTCAACATCAATAGTCAAAAAGTGTTATGTAGTGACACAAAAGCAGAGTTTTAATTATTTTAGCTTGAAGTGGTTGTTATCAGACCCCAGGGAAGGGTTTAGAGAGGTGTAGCTATAACCTTCAGTTGCAACAAATGTCTTCTCTTTTTATTTAGGACATTCACAAGGATCAGCCTTACTATGACATTCCAGACACCCCCTACAGGATCACTGTTCCTGACACATACGAGGCCCGAGAGGTGAGTTTGGACTGTTATTACACTTATGACCACTAGAGGACAGCACAGTATCATTTTTAAAGACAGCTGTGGCCTCTTTCTTGCTCAGTCTTAGTTCTTTTTGGATTGTTTAATCTGTTCATCGGCTAAATTATCCATTGTGACAGATTTTTTTGAGATGTTTTCATATGACATGATTTGTTTAACTAACTGAGCCCCTTACATTCAATATGTACTAATAGAAATCTGCCTGAATGCCACATTTTTTGTAGTGATACATTTTATTGAAATTGATCATCTAACAGCCCTTCTGTATTTCATAAATAATCTGTATTTCATAAAAAAAATCATATCCAGGTTTCCTTATCTCTTTGTAGAGCATAGTGAAGGACTTTGCTGCTCGCTGTGGTGAGATCCTGAAAGAGGCAATGAAATGGGCCCCTTCAGTCACAAAGTCCCACCTACAGGTGAGTTTCTTTACCTTTTATGTTTCCTCAGAGTTGACATCAGAAAGATCATCAGAACTGGGGAGTTTAAGAGAGGGTTAACACACATTCAATTACATTGTCAGTTTAATTGTTGCTACTGCTTCCTTTTAATTAAGAAAAAAACTAACAAAAGTGGCTGTACTCAAAGTAAGTCTAAGAAAACTCATGGATGGTCTTTGTGAAAATTGAAATACTAAAGTCTAAACTTCACAGCTGTTACTTGACTATGGTTGTCTGTATAGATTAAGCAACACTACTTCGGCTACAATAACAATAAAACTAAGACTCTATATTACATACATTTGTTTAGTTTTTTTTAGAGTTTTTTCATTGTATATTTTGACTATAGTGGATATTTTTCATTGTTGTTCCATTACTGCTTCTCTTTTTCCCCTTTTCTCTCCTTTTGTCCATTCCTTTATCTCCTGTATGCTTGTGCAGGAGTACTTGAACAAGCACCAGAACTGGGTGTCAGGACTGTCCCAGCACACTGGCCTGGCCATGGCCACAGAGAGCATACTGCACTTCGCAGGATACAACAGACAGAGTACTACACTCGGCGTGAGTCACACACACATGTGGGCATCCCTGCATGTTTGCACACAAACCCTTTTCCCCACATTAAGGGCGGGCTGAATTTAGTCAAAATTACACATCCCAAATTAATGGTGAGGTCTAAATCTGAGCTACCGGTCATATTTTAGCGTATTTAAAGACTGCAGAACAAGTGTCAGTCTGTCACCTTAACAATACTTATTGTTCAAAACATTGTTTAGACACACATCATCAAAAACCACAAACACAGTATTTTAAGTCCTACCAAAGATTTTTATATGGGCTTTTTTTTTTTAGACTTTTTTTTTTTTTTTTTTTTTTTGAGCATTCGAGATCAAGGTGACAAATGCCTTGTCACTTCCTGAGGCATCAAGAAGGGCACAGCACTTTTGTAACGTTCTTGGAACTTAACTGCGAACTTTAAATATTACATTTCCTACCGATGGCCTTACAGACTTGTTGATTTGATGTTTATTAACATTTGTCTAACATTAATGGCTTTTTAAGTTATCAGATGTGCCATTTAGTTGCTTTGTTTTGCAGTTTTGTTAACACAGTGTCTTGTATCCTTTGTGCACATATGTGTTTTATCATGTTTTATTCTGTACGTGTTCTATAGCTCTGTAAACACTGGGAATCTACAGTAGTTGTTTACAGTACTGTATGTCCATGTGTGCATGCTTACTAGTCTGTGTGACATTATTTTGCTTGATATGTGTTCTTGGGCTTGCATTCTGCTATATCTGTCTTTTCATTTGCTTCATTTGTTGTATTTTGTCTTTATTAAACTGCACCGAACTACATACCTGGTTGCTTGGCTGGTTTACGGATTTGCTGATTGCCTGGTTACTTACCTGCAATGGACGGGTGGGTTGTTTGGCTGGTTGCCCAATTGGCTAACTGGTTATGCTGGTGCTGTCCTCTACCATGTGGCCAACCGTAGGCTGCTTTCCCTCAGGTTGGTTTGAACACTAAATACAGAGATACAGGGCTCAGGCATGATGCCTTCTGTATATCCAGAAGTGTTACAGTATAGCTATGTATCTTACTTTTTTAGCTTGTGACTGTGTGGCCCTAAGTGGCTCCTAAACTGTGTTGTTGATTAGACCACCCAGCTGACGGAAAGACCAGCATGTGTGAAGAAGGACTACTCGAACTTCATGGCATCACTCAACCTGCGCAACCGCTACACAGGAGAGGTGAAGTCTTCATATTATAAAGATGTGACTTTCCTACATTTGCTGCATACAGTATGATTCATACCTGTCTGTTTATGGGCTATCTAGGTGGCTGGTATGATCCAGTTCTCAGAGGCGACTCACAGCCAGTCAGACCTCAACAAGCTGATGATCCATCAGATGACCAGTGCTCTGGACATAAAAGACCCAGAGGCCTTCACCCAGGTCATGTTCAAGATGGCTGCCCTGCTTATAACTACCAAAAGTGAGCAGCTCTGCCTCATTTCATTGTATTTTTAATGTCTTTCAGCAATAGTGCCAGTTAGTTTGTTTTTTTTATAATTCAATTATGGTCATTTTCTATACTTTGTCTTTCAGACTGCGATCCTCAGCTCCTGCACCATCTGTGTTGGTCTCCTCTGAAGATGTTTACAGAACATGGCATGGAAACTGCTATTGCCTGCTGGGAATGGCTCCTGGCTGCACACAACGGGGTGGAAGTGCCAGTATGTATATTTATCACTTTTCATAGAATCCTGTGAATAATCTGTTAAATGAATGTGTATCTTGGTTTGAGATATATTGTAGAATAGATTAATTCTTATCTTCTCTTTTCTGTCTACCTAGTTCATGCGTGAGATGGCAGGAGCTTGGCAGATGACAGTAGAGCTGAAGATGGGTTTGTTTTCGGAGGCTAAGGTAGAGGCCGGCCCTCTGGCTGTCTCAGAGGAGAGTCAACCTGCACCCTGTGCACCTGACGTCATCCCTCACTTCCTCTGGATAGAGGTCAGTGACACGCAGACAAACTACTGCTTCGTATTTTTTTAAACTTCAGTACAGACACACTGCATGCTCATGTTCACCAAGCCATAGGCTGTAATGCTGTGATTTTACGCTAAAGGGATATACTGTAGAATAATTTGTAAATCTCTCACATGTGAAACATTTAACTTTGGTGCATCTTGCCACTTTGTACAGTCTGCCTGCTGGATGTTGTTTAGGACACAGTTTCTATTTTACTTGGTTATGGTTTATTACTTTCTGTATAGAGATTACCAACTTTGTGGTTTAGGCCAATAAAATAATGTATTTTTATATAAAACATTTTTTGAATGCTGTAGCTTGAGGAGTTTACCATTCCACTGAGTTTCAGTCTTATTTTCACCTAGTTTCTATCATTTTAATCTGTTTCTCATAAAATTAAGTTGTTACTTTAAAGGTATAGGGGTTGGAAACTATCACCTCTTTATTCCTTCTTTCTGTTTTCTCTCCAGTTTCTGGTGCAGAGGTTTGAGATAGCCAAGTACAGCAGTGCTGACCAGGTGGAGATATTCACCGCCATTTTGCAGAGATCACTGTCTCTGAGCGTTGGAGGACCCAAAAGCAGCCTGAACCGACATGTTGCTGCCATTGGACCAAGATTCAGGTACTGTGTCTCATTATTACAACAGCATTGGTTTAATGTTAAATGCTGTAATAATCAGCTGCAAGAAATAATGAATCCTAAACTTGATAAGACTATTGTGTCATCATTTTGCTTTATTTCAGACTGCTGACTCTGGGTCTGACTCTTCTGCATGCTGATGTTGTGACAAATTCCACCATCAGAAATGTGCTTCGAGAGAAGATCTATTCCACGGCTTTTGACTACTTCAGGTAGAAACAAATCTGGTTTGTTGGCAAAAATTATTTATTTATTTCTATTTTAGTGTGTCTCTTTGTCCACTAACTTCTTTGCCATCTCTCTTTGTGTAGTGTTGCTCCCAAATTTCCCACTCAGACAGATAAGCGGCTGAGAGAAGACATCAGTATAATGATCAAGTTCTATGCCAGCCTGCAGTCTGACAAGAAGTATCTGGCTGCCAGCCAGCTGGTTCCCCCAGGTACAGCACTGAGAAAACAGTGGCCTAATCTTTCAGTTAAAATAACTGAATTGCATCTTTTTGTTTGCATGTAAGGCCCAGGTTACAGTTTAGGGAGTGGGCCAAAATATCCTTTTTTTTTCTGTTGGAGAAGGATGTTAAAATGTATAGATGCAGTCCAAAATGCCCTCAGAGAACTTTTGTCAAGTAAAGAAGCATATTTTCCCACTATAACTCACTTAAAGCCCTTATCATGATAATTTCCAAACTGAAGTTGGAATCCTGGATTTTACATTTTAATTTTCTTGATTTATAGGATAGATTAATGATATTTTTCTTTGTGTAGATCCCCAAGACATGTCGGTAAACAGCCTGTCTGTAGTGGCAGTCACAGATAGCCGGAGTAGTCTTGATGCAGCTGTGGGCCAGAGGCAGCAGGTGGCTCAGGGATGGATCAACACATACCCTCTGTCCTCCGGGATGTCCACCATATCCAAGAAATCAGGTAAAACACACACAGGATGTTAAACTTAAGTGAGCAAAGATGGTCACAGTGAAACTTAACCTCCAACTGCTTCTTATACATAGATGATATAGGTCTGCAGTAATATAATATTTCCTCTGTCATTATGTATTACTGATGTATTGCTGTACTGTTTTAGGACTATCCAAAAAAAGCAACAGAGGCACTCAGCTGCACAAGTACTACATGAAACGCCGGACCCTTTTACTGGCTTTACTGGTATTTACATTTTCTCACTATTTATATTCACAACTATGTGGTAATAAAGAAAATTACATCAAATTATTACATTTGTAGATCTATACTTGACACCTGATTGGGCAATTATGATGAGTCCCATTACCTGTATGTCTCTCTCTCTCTCTAGGCCAGCGAGATTGAGCGGCTGACAATATGGTACAACCCGTTATCTACTCAGGAGCTTGCTATTGCTACTGAACAGTCGGTGGAGACCAGCATCGCTAATTGGAGGTCCAAATACATCAGTCTGACGGAGAAACAGTGGAAGGACAACGTCAACCTGGCCTGGAGCATAGCACCTTACCTCGGCCTGCAGCTGCCTGCCAGGTACACGGAGAAACAAAATGCATGCAAGTGTAATAGATTTTTTTGCTAACGCGTTTGAAAATTTGAAAAACTTAAATAATAGTATCCCAAACAAGCCAGCAAGTGAAGATTTTAAAGGCTGAAATCTATCACTTTCTGCACATTGTTGCCCTCTATTGCAGCAAGAAGTAATTGAATCATGCTCGAACTGCAACACAACAAAGATGGCAGAAATTCAGAGTTGTACTTCTGACATCTCACACCATTAATGCGTTTAAACACCTACAATTTATAGCTGAATGAAAATATCCTCAATGGACCAGCTTAATGCATTACATTACCGTTTACTTTATGTGCATAATATATTCACCGACAAATAGCTGATACACGGGCTATGGCTCAGTTACAGGACTGTAACTGCAATAACGCCAACTACACAACATACGTCCATACACAATGTACTCTATACACACATACATGCAAGTTTATGACATGACAAGTGCAATTTATCTGAACAGATAAAGTCATTCATTAGACAGGCACCCATTCAGTTTTATTTGTTTTTCAGATTTAAAAACACAGAGGCTATTGTCTCTGAGGTGACTCGCCTTGTGCGAATGGATCCGGCTGCTGTGTGTGATGTTCCAGAAGCAGTCAAGGTGGGGTCCTCTGCTTGCCGCTACAAACAAACAGGATGGCAGTTCTGTCTGGCACATGCCATATGTAGCTTACACTCCATAGCCATGTTGTGTGAGGTTTGATTGCTGTCACTATACCAGGACAAGCTGCTAATCTGTCTTTCCACTTCTCTCTCATATTCCTTTCTCAATTTCTTTTCTGAACTTACTCTTCCTTCTGTTATTTTTATGTCTAATCTAAAGATCTGTTGGGACTAAAACCCTTACTGGACCTAACTTTGTATTTGAATATACAGTATATTGAGCTATCACAATCATCTATAGCCATAGCTATAGATTCAGTCATACACTTTCATCCTAATAGGCAGGAACTTTGCAGCCCTTGACAGATAATACTGTGGTTTCATTAAGCGCTGTTGTCTTTCTTTGACTATAAGCATTTAAAATGTTCTCATGCAATCTTTTAAGTAGTTTGTTCCTTGGCTTTTGAAGTTCCCACTACTGCATTTCTGTAAAGTTGCAAAAGTTAAACAGAAAAAAAAAGTTGTTTGTCACTCAGTGTGTTTCTTTCAAGTGGTTATATTCTGTCACTTGAGAAATGTTGGTGTTGTTGAAGTAATATCTTTCCCTCCAGCTTCCTCTAGTCCTCTTCATTTAGTTCTACCTGACTGAACTCTTAATGAGCTTCATATCCGTCTAAAGAAGGAGCAGGGGAGGCAGAGCACGGCCTTCCCCAAAGGCCACTATGATTTAGCGGATGATCCTCCTTGACATCTTGTTTGTTCTAGTCACTTCAGTAACTAATAAACACAGCTTCCTCTGGAGGCTAGTTAGCACACCCTCATGCTTGGGGTCATAACCTTGCATCAGATTGCTGTCATATTTGATGTGGAAATATGGATCCTGTGTTGCACGCTGCGCATGGAGTACAACCTATCCTAGTAATGATGTAAATGTTGGCTAAGTTGAATAATTTTTTACATATTTCTCAATTTCGTTTCTTTCTTTTTGTTCTTTTTTTTTTTCTTCAGTTCTTGGTGACGTGGCACACAATTGATGCTGACTCCCCAGAGCTGAGTCATATCCTGTGCTGGGCCCCAGCAGATCCCCCAACTGGACTGTCCTACTTCTCCTCCCTGTACCCTCCACACCCCCTCACAGCCCAGTACGGCGTCAAAGTGCTTCGTTCCTTTCCTCCTGTACGTTCACATATACAGCACACGTACACAGTCAGCTGTTGTCATTTCTGTTAGATTTGTTTTTGTTCCCTGTGCAATAAAATTACCATTATTTTCTCAAGTAGCATACAGTGTTAAACGCCATCAGAACTGGTTTTGTGTTCAGGGGTCTATAATTCACACTAATATGCCTAATATACCACTGAAAATTTGATGAAGCTGTGACAGATAAGCCCAAGTGATGCCCACATTATTTGAAGGGGACTCTGTGTTTCACTTGTATACAATGACACAGTTATGGCATTTCTTTTTTTTTTTCTCGCTGGTAAAATATTTTTTCCCCTGTTTCTAGGATGCCATTTTGTTTTACATTCCTCAAATTGTCCAAGCGCTTCGTTATGACAAGGTAAATGTCAGATTTTCTTAGTCAGCAAATGCATTTAAAGCCCATATGTCTTCAGATTATTAAATTATCAGAACTCTCCCTGTCTTTCTTTGCTGTTACAACTTGGTGTAGATGGGGTATGTGAGAGAGTACATACTGTGGGCCGCTCAGAAGTCTCAGCTTCTGGCTCACCAGTTCATCTGGAACATGAAGACCAACATATTCCTGGACGAGGAAGGAAGCCAGAAAGACCGTGAGATATTCACCCTCACTATCTCATTCTGTCTCAACATGTGCACATCCACAACACAACACGTGGACATACAAATGTGAAACACTTTGATCTCGCTCTCTGCAGCTGACATAGGCGAGCTGCTGGAGCAGATGGTGGAGGAGATCACTGGCTCTCTGTCTGGCCCGGCCAAAGACTTCTACCAGAGAGAGTTTGACTTCTTCAACAAGATCACCAACGTGTCGGCTATTATCAAGTATGAACACACTTTTAACTTTTTTTTATTTGACTAGTAAGGACCATATTGCATTTGGCATGTTTTAGGCCATCAATTACAGTAGCATATCATATTCTTTACATTACTGTTGCACTTTTCCCAAAGTTACCATAACATTTTCAATTGATTTCCCTCTGACATCCATTGGTTTCAGTTCAGTATTGGTATCTGTTCTGAGAGACCTGAAATGTGGTTGAGGTTACATCACAGTGAACATTTAATCATATGTATTTTTTGATCAGAGTTTTAGTGGTGCAAGTGAGAGCAGGAACTGTTTGGGGGCACTGGGACTGCGTTTAAAATCGTTCCACAAATTGAGGGCTGTGTCTTCTGCCAGTAAAGTAAATACTACTTTTAGTTAGTAGGCTGCAAAAAGGCCTGCATAGCCCTGTAGTCCCTTTACATTAAGACGTAACCTTGATTTATTTTTCTTCTCCTTTCTGCTTTGCTTAATTTGATATCTCATTATTGTCATCATCATCTCTCATTTTCATCACTTTTTCATCACACGTGTTTTAGATACATCCGTATCTCTGAATTTCTTTACTATCTGCTTCAATTAAATGTAATCTCATGTAGTAATAATAATAATAATAATAATAATAATAATAATAATAATAATAATAATAATAATCTGACAGGGATATTGAAAGAAAAGTGAAACATTTATCTCTAGGCCTCAAAGTAATACCACAGTTTAACTTTTCTGTTAAACAACCCTATAGGTAATCTTCAAGGTGTTTATGAAGTGCTAACAAGGTTTCCCCTGAGCTAATGTGTTTTGTTCTTTTCTCTGCTTTGTACCATCAGTGAATTACTCTCTAAATCCCTTTGTGGTTCATTTATTTGGCTCTTGGTTGGTCTAATGTCTTTCTGATTATTCACCAGTCTGGAAGGCACTGCATGCCATCTCCCTCTGCCCCTGACTACCTGTCTGCCAGTGTGTACACTCTGCAGCTTATACGTTTTTTTTGACAGGGCTCATTATTGCTAGCTCTTACAGAGAGTGTTTTGTCAGCCCACTGGAGGCAGACAAAATTCCCCTCAGCCCTCATTACAGCACTAATTGTAGCTGTCCAGGGGAGAACGTTCTACTGTCCCCTGTCTTCCACTCTCTATATTATAGATATAAGAATAGTAGACATGTGGATACTCTGAACTGTGTTCAAGTTGTTTTTGTTTGTCCTCATCAGACCTTTTCCCAAAGGGGAGGAGAGGAAGAGGGCCTGCCTGGAAGCCATGTCACAGATCAAAGTCCAACCTGGCTGTTATCTTCCCAGTAACCCAGAGGCCATAGTTTTGGATATAGACTACAATTCTGGGACCCCCATGCAGAGGTGTGCCTCAAAAACCATCTTCTATAATGCTTGTTACAGTTACCAGAATTCACAAAGAAATGTGACAGCTTCACTGAACTTTTTCAAAAGCACTTTTGTATCCTTTTGTGTCTCTATTTAGTGCTGCCAAAGCTCCCTATCTGGCCAAGTTCAAAGTTAGGAGGTGTGGAGTCAGTGAGCTGGAAAAAGAAGGTACTGCTAATGTTAAATTAACCTAAAGTAGTATATTATATTATATTCTCAAATTTGCGCACAGACAAACAGTGTGTCATGACATTTTCTCCTCAGGTCTGCAGTGTCGCTCAGATTCTGCAGATGAGGTGAAGAGTGAAGAGGAGGCCAAGAGAATCTGCTGGCAGGCAGCCATCTTTAAAGTGGGAGACGACTGCCGACAGGTCTCATTTTCATACTCCTGTCCTTTCACTTACTACACTGCTATCTCCCATCCATTTCGTGATATCCTCCTTTGACGTGACTTAATTATTTTTGTTTGAATTCCCTTTCTTTATCATTTTGTCCTTTGTGCGCACAGGACATGCTGGCTCTTCAGATCATCAGCCTGTTTAAGAACATCTTCCAGCTGGTGGGCCTGGATCTCTACGTATTTCCATACAGGGTGGTGGCCACAGCCCCTGGAGTAAGTTCTTATAAAACTTTCTTATGTTCCTCTATATTACTTCCTGACAGGAACTACTAAATGTTCAAAAAACATTTTACGCTAAGGTGATGAAACCGCAAGTCTAACTTTCCCCTGTAATCAAACCATTCTCATTCTTGCTGTTTCTGATGTTCCGCCACAGTGTGGAGTGATCGAGTGCATCCCGGACTGCAAGTCTCGGGACCAGCTGGGCCGACAGACAGACTTCGGCATGTACGACTATTTCAGGAACCAGTATGGAGATGAATCCACACTTGCGTTCCAGAAGGTAAATGCCAAATCTCACAACCTTGTGTAGGCTTTTCCATCATCAGTCATCAGTCATTTACGCCTGTAAAATTGTACCATATTTACTAACAATTTAATCTGAACACTTCTCTTTTCAGGCACGGTACAACTTCATCCGCAGTATGGCAGCTTACAGCTTGCTGCTCTTCCTGCTGCAGATAAAAGACAGACACAACGGCAACATCATGCTGGACAGCCAGGGCCACCTCATCCACATCGGTGTGTATTGTGTGCAACAGTTCAGTATGTGTTTTTCCTTTCTTCCAACAAGCTCACTCTACTTGCACAACTGCATCATCACATGGTCATAATAAAATAATGAAAACAACTTTTATACTTGATTAACTCTTATACTAATAGAAACCAACGGCTGCATGAACGTGAGGAAGTCAGTTCAAAAATCTAAAACTTGTAGTAATCTTTGGAAAATGGTTGGTACCACAGGTTGTCTTAAAAGTGCATCCAAACTTTAGACTTTTTTGAAATTTTCAGTCAATTTTTGAGACAATATTGGAATTATAATCTTTGTAACCCAAGCGTTTATTCTGCATCATTTTGTCTGCAGTCTTTGTCAACCTTTTTGACTGACTGTATTTGTGTTGATAATGCCAGACATTATCTTCATGCTGCAACATGATACTGGAGCATTAAAAAGAAGATCCTAAACTATTGTGTTTGTATGTTTCCAGACTTCGGGTTCATGTTTGAAAGTTCTCCTGGCGGGAACCTTGGCTGGGAGCCAGACATCAAGCTAACCGATGAGATGGTGATGATCATGGGTGGCAAGATGGAGGCGACACCCTTCAAATGGTTCATGGAGATGTGTGTGAGGGGATACCTGGCTGTCAGGTGAGTATGCAGAAGTGATAAAGCAAATGTTCACTTCACTATGAAGATGGCAAACATGTAACATTAAGACAAGTTTATCTGGTGACTCAGGCCCTACATGGATGGAGTGGTCTCCTTAGTTACACTAATGCTGGACACCGGCCTCCCATGCTTCAGAGGACAGACCATCAAATTGCTCAAGTGAGTCAGTCGTGTGGATGTGTCTGCATGCGTTTGCCAATGTGAATGACAATAAGACGTTTGAATGTCATTTGCTGTTGTTGCTCATAGTCTCTTTTTCCACATCTAGGCAGCGATTCAACCCTGGTTTGAGTGAGAAAGATGCAGCTTCCTTCATCATCAAAGTCATCCAGAACTGCTTCCTCAGCAACAGGTCAGTACAAAACCTAAACAGTATAAACATATATTTGTCTGTATTCTTATATTGAAAGTATCATTCACATTTGTCCGATTGCTCTCTTTTGTCTTACAGGAGTAGAACCTACGACATGATCCAGTATTACCAAAATCAGATCCCATATTAAACATTTGTGCCTAAGCATGTGCATATATTGGCTGGTACATGGTGTGTGTGCGTGAGTTTGCGTTTGTGCCTTTTGTTAATGTTCACCATTGAAGATTGTGGCTCATTGTTTCCGCTGATTGTTGTCCTTTGTGTTTGCTTTAGCTTCTTGTTTCCTCTCAAACCATATTTTCTTTATATTAGTTCTCTATTCCCCTATTTATTATGTTATGTTGAAATCAATGTTGTTATGAATTATTATTAAACTATTGCACTAGCATCTTGACTTCTGTGCACTTAGAGATAAAACTCTTGGTATTCTGCACGTTCAGTAAATACTTAATCAGAGTTTGTGCCAATTTTAAATCATTTGTAATGTTCGTGAATGTGGATTCTTAAAGCTGTTGATTTTAGATGGGGTTTGAAATGTAATTGGATACTTGAAGTAGCTGAAGTAGACCGGTTTCAGTTCTGACCAATGTGGCCTATTCTGTCATCTAGTACTTGACTGTACTACTGTGCTTCTCTTTTTAATGGACCAGTCAGATTTCTTTGATCTGTGGCATGGTACTTGTCTTGTATTTAACAGTGACAAATCACTGTATAGACACGAGTTACACTGTCTTGTATTTTTCGGTTTCCGTATTTGCAGTTACCTCTGGAGAAACGATGCACACTAGTTCTAGTTCTGAAACACTGGGGCTGAGTTTTGTATATTTAGTTGCCAAAGGGGGAAGGAAGATAATGCACATAAATCAGACTTTTCTATTGTTTATGAATGAAGGTAAGGCACAGCTTGAATTTTGTGCAGTTGCATGAAGTTAAGCGTTAACTACCATGTAGCCTATGTCCAGTGTAACTTTTGGTGAAAGTTATTTTAGTAATCCAAAGTGCTGTGCCCCATGTCCATATGGCTAGCTTAAGCCCTTATGTAATGTTACTGATTGTAAAGATTTTGCCTCTCTTTGTATATTTATATCTCCATGAACCATTTTCTGTCGCCTTTTCTATCTTCATGCCTTTTGAATCAGAACGCATAAGATATGAAATCAAATAAAGATATATTAACTTAAAGAAACTGTCTTATTCTTGCTGGTGGTGTTTCATTAATTGTGAAAAAAACAAACGTTTTCCTTATTGAGGACACGGTTACACTTGATGGTACCATAAAGTAATATTTAAGTGTACTACATTGGCAATGGGAGTTGGAGACAAATCAGTTACAGAGCAGAAGTCTGCAGTGGTTTAAAGCCTGATTTGATACTGTGGTCCAAACACTCAGTAAGCTATTAATGTGGAGTTTGGGCAATTGGAAAGACAGTAGAAAAGAAAGTAATTTATGCTCCACAAGCAGTTGAACCTAGAGGCCCAGATTATAATGACGGTTACTGTGAAACATATCCAAAAAGTGAGACAGGTTTCTTTTTGCTTTTAAACTCAGTTGGGTGGCAACACATCAATTTCTCATTTTTATTTATTTTAATGTTTCTCTATTTTGTGTTTGCTCTAACATTGAGGTACCTGGACCACAAAGTACAACACTGTAAAGTTGAAGGAATCACTCAGTATGGTTGTTTAAACATCAGTGGTGATGAGTTTTTAATGTTAATTAATTGGGCTTTCATTTTACAATAACGAGTATGAAACAGATCAACCATATAAAATCATGAAACAATGAAAGGGAAAAGGGAAGGAACCCAAATTAGAAAAAGCTTAATAGAAAAAATAATCAAGTCAGTGATTAAAAATAAGAGTTGGAGTAGAGCATAATCTGTGTAGATGAAGTGGAGTTTAATGTAGGCCAGTGAAAATGTCACTATTACTAAAAAGAGGTGAGGGGTTTTCCTGGGGCCTATATTGAGGGATGCCTCCACCGAGTCTCTGATGATGATTCCCCTCTCCTGTTGTTAACTTGTTGCCAGCTTGTTGTTGGATAATGAGCAATTGTGTCACTTCAGCACCTACTGTATATGCTGTATTTTATATTTACATCCACCAGAGGGCAGCACATAATGACATATTTAATGTGTTTCCAAGTTCTTGAGGGTGCCAGTTCTGATTGATTCAAAGAAGATACCACTCTGTCATAACAACCAAAGCTACCACAGTATTCAGTATTGTTTTGAGGATCGCTCTGTCTGTGGACAAGACATAAAATACTAAAGTAATACCAGGTAACGTGTCTGAAACAGAGCTCTTTCCCTCTCAGATAATGAGGGTGGCCCTGAAGCATTGACAGATGCAATGAACAAGCTTTTGAAGAAGATCTTGCCCTCTGACAGCAGCATGACTGTAAATGGAGGCTACCATGTGCTTGCCTGTTTCTGCTGCTGTGAAACATGGACTAGAGACACAGCCTTGTGTGAAATACTATGTATAGTCTTGCAAAACAGGTTATGTTAAACACATTGATGCAGGAATAAAAGACTGAGATAAAACAGCCCCAACCCAAGAGGTATTACAAATTGGCTAGGTTTCACTTCAGTTTCATAGGTTTTGTTAAACTTTAATGTACAGCAGCACTTGGGAGTGGTGTGTGTTCTTACAGAAGTACGTGAAAAAACAATCTCAAAGAGGTGAGATCAGTGAATTATTGGAGACATTCAGCATCAAATGCATAAGTCAAGACCATTGTTTTTCATTCTCACAGCTGATATACTGGTGTTTTTTCATGAAAAGCCTACAAATTTAATTGAAGAAAAAGGTGCTGATGGTTGTTTATGGGTGGATTCTTGATACTCTATTTGGTTAATACAATACAATTTCATGTATTTTTGATTAGATCAGATCACTGACTGTCATGGCTACTCCCTGTGGTCCTGCAGGTGTACTGATCTAATCCCTGTAAATTCACTTCAAATCATGGATGACATCCATCTCTAACTGTGGTGTCATTCAGATTCTTGTGTAATATTGTCAGGGTTAGGTATCTATAGGACTTGTTTCATGAAATATCTCATAAAATCTTTAAATTTCCTAAATGACACTGACAATGGCACACACATATTCCTCATATTCTGTCATTGATTCAAGGAATCTTTTCTGTGTTGTAGGTTAATTTCATGTATAATAAATGGCAAAAAATGAACGGTAAAAATAGACAACTATATATACAGTGGGGCAAAAAAGTATTTAGTCAGCCACCAATTGTGCAAGTTCT
>LKNJ01003216.1:0-48055 GCA_002120245.1 Maccullochella peelii | reverse complement strand
ACACACACACACACACACACACACACGCAGAGTAAACCAGCCATCACTGACCTAACAACTCCAGTTATATGTAGAATTTCTTTTTTAATTGTCATACAGCAATGCTCTTTTTGTAAGTAATTGATTTTATTTGGTATTGCCTCATGATAATCAGAGTGGAGGTCATACCTATTTTTATGTGCAACTACACCACACTTATTAGCTGTATATGTGCACTTTTTGGAGGACCCATGGTTTATCACTTGATTGTTAATTTAAAGTCAAAATTTTAAGAAACTAAAATGTAA
The DNA here is from genome assembly GCA_002120245.1 of Maccullochella peelii. Taxonomy (NCBI): domain Eukaryota; kingdom Metazoa; phylum Chordata; class Actinopteri; order Centrarchiformes; family Percichthyidae; genus Maccullochella; species Maccullochella peelii. The sequence goes on along the minus strand of LKNJ01003216.1, from coordinate 47,768 downwards.
TTAAAATGTCCCTGTGTCTTCTGAAATAAACTCTATTGTCTCACAGTTTTCCTCCAAATAGTGTGAAATCATTTGGTAGTGTGCTTAAACATAGCATATTATCCACAATCATTTTTTGTTGTGCAAAGCTGTGCAGAAGAGCTAATGCTCAAAAAACAGGTGGCAACTAATGGCTTGATAAATGTAATGTTATTTATTTATCCCTACAGGGAAATTACTGGCTAAAGTCCCTCAGATGTGTTTCTTCAGATAAGCCTCTATTTAACAAAACACATTTATCCACAATACAGAAAAAATCGTCTGCAGGAAAACCCCATCCTATTTCCTCTCTAATGGCTGATAAGTTGTGTTTAGCCGTAAGAGATAAATACAAAATGTATCATGTGTTGTTTTTTTAGGCCATTATTAAGCATGGATGCTCCCACTTTGTTCACAGTTAACCAGTATTTAGTCACAAATGAGTGAACATGAATGTTCTGCATAGTATTTCAGTTCCGACCTCCCTAATTAGTTTAACATTAGAAACCACAATCAAACATATGCTGCTCTCGAGTACGGGAAGTCGTAAACCTCAGTATTTACTTTGTGCGCCCCTGTTTGCACCATTAAAACAGCTAATAGGTAATAATGCCTTTCCCCCAATTGGACTGTGTGTGGGTAGTGATTTGTTTGAATGCAAATTATGGTACTATTAAGGTTCACTTTAAAGCCAACTCTGTTATTTTTTGGACAGAAGCGGCCAGCATATTTATGTTAAATGGGCTGTGCCACTAATATTGTAAATAAAAGGCTTATGGAGGCACTATAATGATACAATTTAATAACTTCACCTCTGCATGATCTGGCATTTTCACCATGCTCAGCATATCTATCATTTCTGAGACACCAGCCTACCTGCTAGCCTTGTCCAATCTTACACCCTGACACCTACTGAAATCTCATCCAGTATCACCAGCTAATAGCTCAAGAGTGACTTACCCCCTCAGCTGTTTTATGACTGGCATTTTTTATGAGACCACACTGGGCCTTCCAGCCCTGAGAGGTCAGACGGCTCGACAGCAGCGGTCAGAATTAATGGCTCATTTCCTAGCCGTGACATGATGGAGAGGACACAGTTCCTCTAGCCTTTCCTCCGGGCTGTCAGTGACGAGACACACAGACAGATCAAATCTTAAAGAGTGTGTCAAACCACTGTCTGGTAGTCCTGCTTCATGTACTGAACACCACATGGGTCATTATGAACCCTTTCAGGGCAACAGATCTCCACAGACAGCACAGTCGCAGATCACTCAAAGGGATCTGGTACAGCCTAACTGGAAAAGGTAGCTAGTATTTAGCCACCCCCAGAAGATGTGGTTGATTTCATTTTATATGGAGTGAAACAATGAGTCAGGACGGGCTACTGCTGAGCTCTCAATGTAAAAGGCAGCCATCCCATCTGGAGGTGACTGAGTGGGATTCGTATCAGCCAGCACTGGATATCCTCGCTGTCCTCTTTTATACGTTCATAAGGAGAAAGAGGTGAAAGGAGGAGGAGTGCGAAGGGGGGCGACGTGGCTCTGAAAATCAAAAGGAATTCTGGCTTTTGCCTTGTGCATTTTATGAGATCTCGGCGCAAACGTCATTGGACAGCCCACTCGCAGATCGGGCCCCCACGGCTATAGGATATCTCTGGTTTCCATCACAAGGAAAAGACACACGTGCACGAACATGCACAAGCATGTATAAAAGAACAATTATACACACGTGCCAACAAATCCTTGCAAACACACACGCAGACGTGTGTATGTGTATGCTATGACCCTCAAACACAAGTAGGCCTACGAGTGAAAACTCACCAGCACACGCTGGCTTCCACAATATGCGTATCAACTTCGTATCAAACACAAAATCCTTTCTCTCTCTGTCTCTCTCCCTCATATATATATATATACACACACACATACACACACACACTGCAGCGAGGGTCTGGGAGCAATCAAATAGCTGCACTACATAGCCCGTCTGAATCCTGTTTTCCTGTGAGTCTGCACCCATGTACCAGCGGTTCCTCCCCAGTGCTGCAATAAAACCTCACTAATGATCCCCCTCACCCCCCTCGCCCACACCCTGGCTCTGGCACCCGGCCTGTAGATGCACAAACTGAGGGGCACTTTACGAGTTAAGCGGCCGTCCTTACCCGTGATGTCATCCGCAGCTCTCACTTAATCCCGCCAATCCCCTGAGAACTGCCAGCCAGACACACCAGAAGAATACAGCTGCTATTTCTACCTCCTTTTTTTTCACTGCTCTCCATCGATTCTTTTCTATTTGTTTGTTTGTTTGTTTTTCAGGCTGTAAAGAGTGCTGCCTGTGCACCACACACACTCTCTGAGTCTGTGGGTAGATATTTTTATAAAGGGCTTTTCGCTAAATATACTGCTTGTCCAATTACTGACACATTAACTGCTTCTCATCTGACGCACCAAGCAGCAAGCGGACACTGACACACTGTTTTCAGAATGACTCTATTCAAGCAGCATAGAGGGATTATAGGTTTCTTTCTGCCCTCTACATGGGTACCTCCATCCAAATAGGAAGTACTCTGACATGCACTCACGCTCTGTAAATCTCCCACCTCATGTTTTTTCTTGGAAAAATAAAAAGGAATATATGATCCACTATAGGTCTATAGGTGTTCATCAGTTTTTTTTCAGCCAGCGACAGTATTTGTATTTGAAGAAATGTACAGAAATTGAATAAAGTTCCATCTGTGCAGAAATATAATGAACCTCAAACTTCTTAAGCAAAACTTCTATAATGTCATCCTGTCTGCAACTTCAAACTTTCCCCAGCTTTCAGCATAATGTTTTCAGTTAATATGTCAGGTTTTCAACAAATCTAAAGTAATAATGTATTGGGCATTCTAATAGTTTAATACTATGATGCAAGAATTTAATAGATTTTTTTTTGAATGATGAAAGCAATGGGGTTGTTGCTTTAGTCGATGAGTTGTAATTGTGTAAATATTTGTTCCAGATTCAGCACCACAGGTCACAGTGTGATGTATGGCCCCTGTCACCTAATCAGCTCTGGGAAATGAGCACACATGCACAGGCATGCATTTAGACACACAAATTTGTTGTTGCAATGTTTCAATAAATGGGAGCAAACTTTTTTAGTTTGTTGAAATCTGTGGTCAGTAAACATTATCGAAGATTTTTCGTTTGTCATACCTATTTCAAAAAAATACAAACTTTCTAGATTGTAGTAATTGAGTAGCGACAAGGATGAAGCTGGCAACATTTATCAGCATCTGCCGGAAGAGTTTTGCCGTGAAAGATAGCAAATTAATGAAAATGGAACTTTATTTAAGAATGGCTTAACTTAGCCTACCCCTCTGTTTCACACACACATTATGTTTCCAAATATATGCAACCTTAACACTCCCCTACTCACACACACACACGCACAAATCATATAAAATCTAACATAGGTAGCTAATTATGGGGGAAATGACCCTTTACTCATTTGAAAGGTATCCAGACAGCTATTACAACACCTACTCAATTAGCTGCCATTTGTCCCCTTGAAATGAATGACTCGCTCTCTCCTCAGTCACCCAAAACATGAACACTTCAGTCTTTGATCTGTGGGTGAGTTGGATCCGATCTCCCGTGAGTGAAGTACTGAAACACTTAACAGCCAGATGCTACTGCAGTGGAGAAAGAGTGTAATGTTATTTAAATTGATTAGTTGTATATCCTGTGCTATATAAATAAAAAAATATTGATTCTTTGTTGAAACAGATTCAGCTGGTAAATTTAACAGTTTAAAGACTTAATGGGAATAATTGCATATGTGCAGATTGTTTATGGACTAGTTGTAATGTACTGAAATATGGGTGAAATATGCTTCACTTCATTACAGAGGCCCTACACCAGTGATTCAGCCTGTCAAAAGTATAGTCAGTGCATAAAATGCTGTTTCAATAACAAGAAGAAAGACAGTTTTATTTAAGCAGCAACAAAATTGAGTTAATGAAAGTTGATAAAAAAGCCTGCCTGTAAAGTAAAATACAAATTTCATAGAATTTCATATAAAGATGCAAGCTATTCTGAAATCCCAGTGCTACTGAGGCAGAAGTCCTTTCCCAATCTAGACTGTAGGACAGAGCAGCTCCTGGTCCTAGACAGGCTGGTAACACATGTTTCCTAATATACATGTATGCAAATCCCTGTATGTAAATAATTGGACTTCAGAGTCGATTCTGAATCTAATAGGTCGATAATGGAGAGATAAATGTACTGTAGTAAGCATGTAATGTATCAGGGAGATTTTCATTAAGTCCTCACAGAGTATGATTCTGTACCCATAAGATTTTTCATTAGGTTAATAGAGCGTACTTTAGAAAGTAAATGTGTAGAACTCCTGCTACCTGTCACTGTCTGACGTTTACATGATTGCAAAAAAATATAAGTCATAAACCAAAAGAAAAGAAAAACTTTCTCAGCTAAAGAATCCACCGGTTGAATGGAGAAAGGGAGGGGTAGATGGAGCAAGAGAGTCCATTAAAAAGAATGACGGCCACAAAAAAAAAGAGAGGAAAAAATCCCCACGGCAGCACACAATGCCATTGCTGGGGTTAAGTGCTAGGATTTCAGTCGATGGGGGATTTGGGGGTCCCTGCGTTTTTAAGCCTCTGTCCCCAAACCTCGCCTTCATCCCACCTCCCTCCCCAAGACACTCTTTCTTTCGCTCTCTCACTCTCACACACACATGTATGTCTCTCCCAGATCTACCATCTCCACCCCTCCTTCCCCAAGTCCCAGTCATCTGCCATAATCAGAACGATGATATACGGGCCCCATTAAAAGAGAGGGGCTGCTGACATGCAGGACAATAGCCCCTCACAGCGTGTCCAGGAAGCCTGCCCATCCAGGTGCACTCTCCCTTACAGCCAGAGGCCTGCTGAACTCCCTCCTTCTCTCTCTCTCTCTCTCTCTCTCTCTCTCTCTCTCTCTTTCTACCTCTCTCCCCAATCCTCCAAGCGCAGTGTGAGCCCATTGAGAGGGAAGGTAGAAACAGGAGAGGAGCGAATGGGGGAGTTGTGCAGGGGTAAGGAGGGATTTGCAGGACTGAGATTCGAGAGAGAAAGAGAAGGGTAGTGGTGGGGACGGAAGGGTGAGGAGAGTGAGGGGAGAGCTCAGGTGTGTTGAAAAGAGGACATTTGAGCAGTCAGAGATGGGGGGGATCAGTGAGCTTGAAACAATGGTGATAATAAAAGTCTCCCCTTTCACCCCGTGTGCCTCTCTGCTCTCTCCCTTTCTTTCTATTTGCTCACCGTCTCTACCTACCTGACCTACCGCAGCGCATCACGGGGCACAGAGGAAGGCTGAAGCGAGAGGGGAGAAGGAGGATGAAGGAAAGGCTGATGGGACGGGATTGGTGGCAACAGAGGGGAGGAGTGCATCACTGGTTGCCCATCAGCACATCCTCACTGACAGCCTCTGGCGTGTCCGTCAGCAGGTAATTTAGACCAGAGGGGGGTCTGCACCCACCCAACCACACACACACACACGTACTTACAAGTGTACGCAAGTACGTACATACTTTTATTTTCTGTTTCACATTGTTTCATTTGTACAAAAAATTGTAAATAGTAAATGCATCTCATGACAAACAGAATACTACTAATGGCAAAAGTACAGCCAAGTCTTTCATTGTCTGACTTATTCTAAAACGTTGATTGTCCTTCTTTTGATTTGAAATGATGATTGACAATACACTTCTACAGCATGATACTGAGGTAGGTAATATTGCAGTACTGTGAAGAGTTGCTGTTATAAGTATTTAACATAGCTATTTTGTATACATTGAAGGAAGCATTTATTTGGTGATGTGCAGGTCAAAATACATACAACTTCTTTAAACAGCATTTAAATGAGTATATTTCAATTTGAAGTGGGTCCTAACTGCACACTGAAATATAGTTAATACTGTTGAATTAACTGTAACTGAAAGAAAACGTTGACTCGTTGACATGTTTTGGCCTACAAATCATGAAAAATCAGTGCTAATCGGGTGACGAAGTTATGCATCTATTTGTAGAAATCAAATTTCACAACAAGGTTATCACTGTGTACTGTATATCCTACCAGTCTTTAGTGAACCATGGAGGCATATGGTTGCTCCTTTCTCCTCAGTAGCTAGTGGCCCAGACACCGTCACCAATACTGAGGGCCACCACCAGACCCCCGAGAGCCTCCCAAGGTCCACTGCACAAATCCCTCTGTGCGCCAACCATTCCGTTAATACACACACACACACACACCGACTATCTGCCCTCAGCTCTCTGTGTGGTCCTCCTCCGTGCTTCAACAAAGAGAAAGTGGAAGCGGTAAAGGGAGCTGACATCTCTGTCTGAGATGCTCTGCCTTTTTCTGGCGGTCACCTATCCTGTATGTATGGCAGAGACTCAGTGGTACAATTTAGATAAGAAACTAGCTTCTTTCCTGGCTCCTTCTTTCTTCTTCTGTGAATGGAGAAACTGAAAAAAAGAGGATGTAACACACTCATCTGTGTCACCTGGCTCCTAGTAACTTTAAACTAACTGGCTTTGTGTAGACAAGGTCATCTGATTTCTTTTTTTTGTTGTTGTTGTCTTGTTTTGGTATTAAACATCAGTTGTAGCATTGACAAGAGCTTATCTAGCATCCCTGATTAGGTTTATCCATCCTCAGACTCACCAACTCCTACAGATCTGAGGTTGCGTTGTTTTACTCTTAGATACATCTCAGTGTCTAGAACAGTTTTCCAGGACACCCCTTCCACATCCAATTTAAGGTTTGTCTCTCTTGCCTTTAGCCAAGCTGCACTCCCTCACCGTCCTATGCATCCAAGTCCTGAGAGGGAAATGAAAGCTGGTTGGGGAGATGCAGTCAACAAGGTGGTAGGAATTTTAATCACCGGCTTTCTGCTGCCTTTTCCTCTCCCGCCGTTTTGGCACTCAAATAATGATCCGGCAGGCTTTGCAGTTTGGCACCCACAGGTTTTTCCTCACTGAAAAAGGTGGTGGACAGAAGTTCACCACACCCCCCTGCCCACTCTCTGATAAAAAAACAAAACAAAGTACATTTTAATTAAAGCCAAGGCAAAACAGCTTGAATAAATAGATGGACCTTATTTTTTGAAAGGTTTATTGTCTGACTTTTTATAATTGCTTTGGTATAGTTTCTTTGCTCTCTTGCTGTTAAAGTCTATATGCTTCAAATAAACATTACTTACAGCTTATGCATATCCATATGTACATGTAAATAGTCTTAATGTACACACGTAATCACACACAGTCACAGACTCGCATAAAATTAAGGTGACAGGCCGTCAAACCCCTTGTGGCAGACATTACCCGGGTCCAGTGAGCAGAGAGCATTCGTCACAACCAATCAGGGGAGCCAGTAGAGTTTGTTGTTGGAACTCTGATTTTGGACCAGGGTTGCTCATACACTCAGCGGTAGGTAAGGTTGACAAAGTCTCAGTGCGAGTGTGTGGCACACTGTTCCTATCAGACCTCTCTCTCCTTCTCTTGAGGCAGAACAGATCCTCTGGATAAGCTCACCCAGTGGCAGAGAATCCCCCCACCATACACCCCTCCACCATATATAAACACATTTATTCCTATATTGCATGCCTCCCCTCCTTCCTTCCCCCCCATCTCTCGTGTCTTGATCTAATGCTCAGTAGGAACAAAGATAAGTGTGATTTTCCTCATTTTCTCTGATTGCGCCTTTTCAGTTTGTATACTGTAGATGAAGGTCCTGAGCTTCCCAGTGCAGGCAGGTAGCCGGGCAGGGCAGAGGAGGACTGAGCTGCTGGGAGTAGACAGCAGCCAATTGTGAATGTGAGGAAACAGATCAGTCTGCCTGGCTACAAGCGGCAAGGTATTTTGCTATGTGAACGATGACAGGTGCTGCTGCATCGACACCCGTCTCTCAAGATGTGTGTGTGCGCGGGATAAGGTCATGTACACACATACCTGCACATGTATATGCAACATACAGTAAATGTATTTTCTTTTCTATTTGCCTTGATTTCTCAGCATTTGATTCAGTTTTGTCCATTCCATCTTCCAAAATTAGGGAAAAAAACATGTCTGTATAATTAGACTCTAAGTCGTCTGTATTCCAGCGATATTTAATGATAAACCTCAGCTAATTATTCTTTCCAAAATGGACTCAGAGCATTCTGCAAACAAACTCTTCCCTTCCTCTTCCATCCCACGAAAAACTGCCTGAGATGCACTGGCAAAGTCCAGCTCCCAGTGGCAATCGACATAACAAAATAATTTTTTATTATTATATTTTTTCTATGTGGCAACAATTGACACAGTAGTTTGTTTTCCAAGATGCAGTATGATACAAAAAAAACATTGTTATTGGGCTTTGGGTTTGGTTGTAAAATCACTACACAACATTAAAAGAAAAGCCAGATTCTGGACAATCAAGAGTTGTTCATTGCAGGCAACCAGAAACCAGAAATCCATTTATTTTTAAGTACCACAAAGACGTCAGCTGGTGTTAACCATGGTCACTTCATTTCCTTCTTGCTGGCACTGGAAAGTTGACTTCAGCTGAACTGTTAAATAACGTCACACATGAGGACAATGCTGACAACCAGTCACTGTAAATCAGTCATTGAAATCACAACACAGTGATGTGGTGACTGATGGTGTGAACACAGTGGAGCACATGATAGAATGATAAAACCCAGTTTTACATTGCAATAACCTTTGGTTAAGTAGAACCTCATATGGCAATAGAGTCCAGATGGTAACGGTGACCATTGAATTTCAAAATAAAACCGTGTTCTTGTAGAGGGATTCTGGAGATTTAGTTTAGAGTTTTGTTTAATTACATGTAGGTAATTCCCTGTAGTTTAGTTTAGAGTTACAGGAGCACACACCCACCCACACACACACACACACACACACACACACACACACACACACACACAGACCATCCCACAGGACTGGGAAAGTTGAGAGGTGCCACCATGACCCCAGGCTTACAGGTGTCTGTAAGCCCAGTCTTCCACTCACTGAAGTCCCAGCAGCTGACAGGCTATAAGTGTCCCACAGAAGCCTTGTTCCAACTAACATCTTCAAAGGTTACACTGCATGGGTCACAACAAAACATTATTTTCAGCATATGTGTGACATGACAGTGGGGGAAAAAAAATAGATCTCAAAATAGAGTGGCAAGTTGTCCAGTTTTACCACATGGCAACTGTCACTGTGTGACATATATGGGCTTATGAAAATGGCAAGCGAGGACAGGGCGGATCGCGAATCCAATCGTCTGTCACACTTTATTAGCGCAACCAGAAAGGCCGAATCTTTCCCATCTTGCTGTGTGACACATTTGGTCCACAGATGAGCTCTGTTGTAAAACGAGCCATTGGATGTTAACAGAAACCACACTGCCGAATAAAATCCTCACAATGATGAGCAATCAGCATTAATGTGCGGGCTAACATTTGCATGCCGGCGTCCCACTGAGCAACTGTCACTCTGCGCTCCTTCTCACCGACCTCATCTAAACAACCATCACTTAAAATTCACCTCGGAGCTACACACTCTGCACTTTGACATGCAGGGGGTTTTTTGGGGTTTTTTTTCCTCAGAAATGAGCAGAGAAGGCCCAAGTGGTAACAATTTGAAGTCAATAAACTCTTCTCCTCTAAAATGCCCTGGCTTCAAAAGAGTGTGGGTGTTCTGCACGGCGGTAATGGAATTGTTAAGCATGCTCAGGGATTTGGCAGCCGGCTCCCCTCGGAAAAGAGCAGGAGTGGAGGATGACAACCTGTTAAAATCCAATGTTTGTTTCTCTCTTTTGTTCTCATGATTAGGTAGAGGTATGATAGGTGCTTTTAGGTACATACAGTACATACAAAGAATTTCTTTCTTGACACACATGCAGACGTTGTATAAATACATATGCTGTACACAAATTAAGACTGAAAGTTCTCCTTTCACATGCAACTTCAATAAGTGGAGAGACAGAGTGAGAGAGAGAGGCTGAGTACAACTCTATTGTGCAACATGTGTTTGTGCATCTGACACAGGAGGGCAGTCTTTCAAAGCTTCCCTCCATCTATGGAAGAGACCAGCTAACTGTTTAGTTGCACTGTACTCTCAGGTCTGGGCCTTTGCAATTGTAATTTCTTTAATGTAAATGTTCTCTAATAATGATGTCTAAGTGTGGAAGTGTCTGCTTCCTGGATTGTGTTTTCGTTCCCTCATCTTCAGGAAGAAAGAAAAACGTGTCTCTACTTGAACCTAACCTTAGCTTGCTTATGTCTTGCTCTCTACCTCTCTTGCGATTAAATTCCCAACTTTTGCTCAAGTTAAAAAAAAGTCACTTCCATCCCCAGCCCCCTTCTTTCACCACCGCTACTTCACCTGTCCCTCCGTCACCCTTCTTGGCCAACAACGCTTACAACTCCTGCTTGAGCCATCATAAGTGAAACGGGTCCAGAGCCAATATTTATCCAGGTTGCACTTACTTCAACAAACAACATTCACTCTTCTTGCAGTAAACAGACTAATCACGCACTTCATTCTCTTTCTGTGGCAGTGTGTGTCTTAACGAAATTCTTCATTAACCCCATCGAGCCACCCCAGGGTGTATGTGCTAGGGTGGAGGAGATTTTGGGCGGTGGGGTGGTCCCGCAGAGGAAGAGGCGGCAAACCCTGGGAAGTGCTGTTGTTTTTTGATGTGTTGCCGAAGTCCCACCCAGCCCCCACCTCCACCTCCACCCACCATCACCATCAACCAACCATACCCCCACCCTGGGCTGGAGCTCCTATTAATCATCCTGTCAATCCAGCAACACACATATGCTTTGTCGCCACAGACACACCACTACCACACATGTACATTGTGCAACATAACAAACAAATAGCTGGTCACTGCCAGGCTACAGGAGTCTAAAGAGAGAATGAGAAAATAATCTCTATGGAAATGCTGCCGGGTTTGTTTGCTATTTGCAGTGTTTGTGCTTCAGTCGCTGAAACCTTTATTGGTCTTTGTTGGGCTATAGAGTGTTTGGTGTTTTATGGTTTGTTTCCTATGTGATGTCAGGCTTATAGTGCAAGTGTGCAGCTTGGCCTAAGTTTTTTTTGTTTCTCCTCATGCTGGGAAGTAATTCGCTCCTGTGGGGAAAAGAGGCTAACTTGAAAATGTTTGCCTCTGAGTACAATACACCGCAGCACTCAGTAGCACAGCACTGGATTGGTGTAAGTGGGTGCGTAGATGTGAAGAAGTGTGTGTCTGTGTGGATGTGTATCGGGTTGAGTTGTAGTCATTTTTGTGATTTGCTGAAATCCCTTACAGTGCCCCTTGGACTGAGGGGTCTGCGTACCTTGGCAGTGGAAACATATTACTGAAAAGCAGATCCATTTAGCCTGAGAATGTCAGCAAGACTTGTGGACATGGGGAAGAGATAATAACTCTGCTGCAGCGAACCGCTTCTTTACCTGAATATATCTGAGATAGGACACACTTGTGAGTATTTGTCGTTAACGATCTATTCAAGCAAACTGAGTGCATCCTGTCCAGTATGTCCACACTGCACATCATTTAGCATTGATTTTGCTTCAAGTCTGGGCAGAGGAAATGCTCCAGAACTGAGCCTTTCCCATCCGTCCTGCTAAGCATTTTCACCACTATGAGTATGTGTGCGTTGTATTGAGGGGCCCCACTATAGCTGGCTGCAGTGACGTCAATCCCCACATACAGTATTATAATACATCAGGGCTGTTTCAGTGGCTGTATGGAGGTCATGGGATCTGGAGCTGTTTGGAAATCTAACTAGATAAAACTACATATTCCAGAAAAGTTTTTTGGGTTTTTTTTTGCCATTGGATTTAAAACTGTGAATCCTTTTTTAGTCATTTTGCTACTGATGTTTTTCAGTTTTACACATTTTGTGTTTGTGTTTGTGTATTTATTTTTTTTTTTTTACCTGTGACTTTTAATTAGTTATACAGATTTTGAATGGACTGTAGTGACTGTAACATTTCAATCAGTAATTAATTCCGTGATGTACCTCATCTACCTCATCATAATAAATACACCTGGACCTGCTTTTACAGCTATTGTATATTAATGTATATTACTGTAGATATAGTAACAGACACAGAAACCTCCATTTATCCATTGCACCTTGTAACTACACATTTCCCTAAGCCTCACTGTGTTATCAAAGCCCAGTAGCAGTGAAAAAAGGTCACTAAAGCTGGTATGATGAGAACAAAATCCCAGATCAGATCTTTACTGGAGGTGAGAACACACATCTCAGGTTGGAAACCTTCAAGGGGGTTTGTTTCAAAGATGAGAACCAGAAATCCCAGAATCTGGTGTGCTTCAAAGGGCTGCTGAGGGGTGGCAGACAGTTCTCTGGAGTCCTAACCCGCCGCCATGCCAGGCTGGTGTGAAATGGACACTTGTGGGCTCAGCCTGTTCTGTCTGTCCACAGTTGTTAATGATAACATGCACTGGCCTCAGAGCACTTCATGCTGCCCACATGAGCCTGTTCTTGGTGCTAATACTTCCGCACCCGTGTTTGGTACTTACTGGACTCATTCTGCATAATAGCTCTCAGCAAGTTTAGCAAGGGAAATTGCTGTCGACAGCAGCCTTTATTTCTGTGATAATCATAGATTTATCCAACAGCCTATCACATCTGCTGACCTTGTTTTTTTTTTTTTTGAAATTGTTCAATTCATGTATTTCACCTCACATTTAACACCAGACCAGTGAAACCTCATTCTGGCTTGTTTTACATCAAATTTTACCACAATTTCTTAGTGACTAATATGTATTTTAATTTGAAAATGAAACAGGGAGTCAGATTTATTTCCCTTATGGTTTTATTAATTTCTTTATTTTAATAAAATCAAAGTGAACTATGGTCTAGTCTTGGCCAAACCTTGTGAAAAATGATCATGTTTGTAATATTCCTTTTTGTTCCAATTGCTTCCTTTTTCATTTGAGAATATTTTTCTCTAAATTGTAGCATCAATTTTATGATTTCACTTTAGACTATTGGTCTTATAATATTAAAATGAATGGCCTACCCAAATGCTACATTTTTTCCATTATTTTGCCTTTAGTTACAAACACTTTGGTGTCACTGAGGTGACATATTTTAAAAAACAAACAAACACACAGGCCCAAAGGCCTTTTGGCCTGTTAATATTCCGTGTAAATATATTTTCTGTAAAGCCTAAATTGTTGCAGTAGGCTTTCTCCATATGTCACTGAACTTGCATAAACTGTGTGCTCTTTGGCTGAGTTGTAAAATATGACATGCTATTTTCCCCCGCCGCTCGAAACTAAAAGATTTACATTGTGATTCCCAGTGTCCCAGCAGACAGCTTGATTGATTACATCATATTAAGGTCATTTCTACATCGGGGTAATTTTCACTCAAGCCTCCCGGCGATATTTTAATGTGCATTTGTTTGGCGGGGTTGTCGGCTCCTCGCTCCTCTGATCTGCGGGGAAATGGATGGCGACATTAACGAGCGATTAATTAAAAACAACAACACTGATGATGATGGGACGGGAGGAGGTCGGGATGCTTTGCCGTGTTTTTTGGAGGAACACCTAATTCCCAGTCAGACTTAGTCAGACTTTGCATATTCTTGTTTACATTTGGCAAATTGATCGTCGTGGTTTCATTTTTGCTTGGACCGAATATTGTTTGTTGAAAAATAATTATTTTTCTTTGAATTGAACCACACGATGATGTTGTTTGAAAAATATTCGTTGGAGAAAATCGGATACCCTGTAATTTTCACCGGTCCCATTAAATATGATTTCCTCATTTTTATGCTGAATTGGCCAACAGTTGTCACTGAAAATAAATCAGGCAGAATCGTAAAATAAAATATTTGTTTTCAGACTCAAAGAAAAAACGAAAATGATTAAATGTATTGGTTTGTGTTTGGTTTTGGCCTGATCGATAACAGGCAGTGACGTTTTAACTGAACTGACAGCCGAATGCATGTTTCAGGCATTACTGGACTGACACACAATTAAACAATCAAATAAGAGAATTTTAACCCGTTATATGTTGCAATAGGTTCGAGGTGCTAATTGATGAAGATTAATGTATAAGATTTACCAGAATCGCAGCTAAATGTGTTGCCAAAATATTTGAATCAAATGATTCAGGTTTAGCCTACCTTCGTTTGCATAAATTGTTGCAAAGGGCAAATTAGCCTACAAAACCACCAATCTGTCCGATCAACCATCAACCCACACTCCAAGACGCACACACACGCACACTATCTCACATGTATTTGAAACATTTTGTATTTTAGCCTCTTTTTTTTTTAAAGCTCTCCAGATGTGCAGCCATGAAACTGCGCTCCAGTGCAGGCCTCCTGCAGTGTGTCTGTATCTGCTCAGTCTACCCTCTAACCTCTTCATATTCCTGCTATCAGTAGCTGTGGCGCAGAGCCCGTCTGTCTCTGACAGCATGTTAACAACACTGCAAAAGGCCCCAAAGAATCGTCTTGGATTAGCGGTCAGATTTCCCATTTCCCGTAGACGAAGGTCCTGAACCCAATTAATGGCTAATAATTACCAAGGCAACTTCACTATGACCGCTTCTGGGGACTTCATTAGAGGAAAGGAGGACGCGACCCGCTGTGGAGTGCCACTCCAAACTAATATTTTAGAAAGGGAAAAGGGGGGATTTTCTAATTGATTAGCTGCTGGGATATAGGAGAATTTGTATCTATCGATCTCTGAAAAAAAAACAGTGTTGGAGGGTGAGTGTTATTGTGTTTATCATTTCTCTTGCCTGAGATGACAAAGCTGTGTTTGGGTCATTGTTCCCTCCTCATGCACGCGGTCACATCATACCGCGCGCAGTAGTGTGTGTACCTGCGTGCATGAGCGCGGGCCTCCACGCAAGTCCCAGCGCCCTGCCGCAGCTAGTTACCAGCTAGTTACCATGTTTATTCTCCCGTTACATCGACTGTGGCAGAATTACAGTTAGCAAATTTACAATGCTCACAGCGCTCACAAAAGGGCCCGCTGCGGCTTTTTGATGTCCCCCTGCCCGCCTCATCCGCAGGCCGGATCGCGAGGTGCTCCATTTCACATATCTAATGTGCGCTGATGTTATCTGCGCGTAACGTCTAATCCAGAGACCCGGAGCCTTTTCCATCGTGGATAAAGCTTGGGTTTCAGCGGCCTAAGTGTGTGTGTGAGTGGGTGTGTGGGTGGGAGGGGGGTGTAGGGGTGTAGGCTACAGTCACCGCAGCCTGACCACACCAGTCCACAGTGTTATAATGTTAGAAACTTCTGTACCCCCCCCCCCCACACACACACACACACACACACGCCCATCATCATCATCAGCGCGCGCGAGTAAGCGTATGTTTATTAAGCTTATGTTTATTTGTGTAAAGGGGGAGAAAAAAAGCCACATTTCTGGAAAGCATGTAGTCCAAAACGCGAGGTTTTCCTGCGCAGCCGTTCTGCGTTTCCACAAACCCGTTAAAGGTCGACGTTTTAATGACACAGAAAAGTATTCCCCAACGGACCAGTGTCGGAGAGCAACACTTTTCTTTGCAAGCGTAATCACAGTTAATTGCTCCTTTTTAAAAAGGTGTTGCACCATGTGAAATCATTTGTCCAACCCGATGTGCAAGAAATATTCAGAGGCCTGGCCTGAACTGTCTCGGGCGGCTGATGGAAATCATTTCGACAAACATGGGGAAAGTTCTGCTGAATGCCTTTTTTTTCCATTTTTCCTCTGACTGAAGCTGGGTGAAGGACGCGGCATCGATAGAGCCGATCGATTAAGACAATGGATTATTGATAGCGTGTCGCCACGCTCCCATGCTTCCTTCAGACACCAGGGAATAAACAAAACCTTTGTACACCACTGTTATTCACATAATTTATTATTTGTTTATCGACCTGTTTCACTCTTTTTGTCACTCTTACCTCTGCGCTGCCTGCAAGGCCGCGGAGCTCGTGTCCTTACAATGTAACTGTTGATTCTGTATTTGAATGAAATATGTTTTTAGGGATTTTTTTTACACAGGGTTACAAAGAAAATGTTATAGGTCTGTAATACGGTGGCCACCTCCTGACACTTCACACCTATGAAAGCATATATAGCCTACATTACATGCTTCCTTGCATTCTGTAAAGCCAATAAAATTAACCTCCTTTCCACATGATGCCTCAGACACCCTCCCTAATATACACATAATGTATGCTAATTACTCCTGATTATTATTGATTAATGATTAATTTTACTTCAACTCATGGGAAAACATCCCACGGCAATTTCTGTCCAATATAGGCTCGAGACGTGTTTGATGAACTCGAGATTTATTCAAATCAATTGTTGTTGTTTCATGTGCATTATAATGAGCAACAAGCTGCGGTTCCATCATGAAGCAAGAAAACCAAAGAAATGTCAGGCAGACCGCGACTTATTTGCAGTGTTTTTATGTCAATGTAATGTTCAGCAAAACCATAAAATATGTCTACAAATAATAATGATAACAATAATAATAAAAGGCTAATTATAGCCTAACAATTCTTTATGCATGGATTTTAAAGTATCTCAGAAAGTGCGGTGTGATTAGTGTGCAGAGAATTGATCCCCGCCGCTCTCCCAGCAGACTGCAGTTGCTCCATCACCACCGATCTTTAATAGGCTCCAACATAGAGCCGCCTTTATTCAGCCAAACTAGACGGAAACCATTCCCATATGACATGTAGGCTAAATGCCCAGGCACCACATGAATATGACGACCAGCCTACCACCAGCAGTCAATATGGACTTTATTACTTTTATAAAATACAAATAAATTAGAATATCCACAACTCCTATCAAGCCTCCTTTTGTTTCTTTTTTTTTTTTTATTAAATTTTTTTTTTTTTTTAGAATTTTTGATTTTATATCTCGGCCAATAACAACAAAAATATACAGCGTTAATTTACCAATACAATATTATCTAATTAAATAATATAATAATAACATTGGTAGCCATCAAATATTACAAATTTGAAATCATGCAAAATTGTTGCAATAACATGAATACATTTTATAATAAAATGTTACCCATTTGCTACATATAAATACAGTAAATGGCCTAAATTGCATCTTCAATATTAAAATATAAGTTAGTAAAAATAATGCTGCAGAATTATGTACTTGTCCGATATTTGTATTTGAATAAATACATATTTCTTAAATAAAATCTCTGAAATTACCTTGTAGTCCTTCAGGCTACATCAGACTGCTGGATGCACGGACTAACGTAAAGCCGCTCTCCTCTTGCCTGCAGCAAACAAACAAACAGGTGCAAGGCAAAAGTCAATCTTAGAAAGAGAAAAGTCTGCCGTCTACCCACCTTCGTTCAGGTGATCTGCTTGTAACTTGATGCGGCGCAGTGGCGTTAACAGCGAACACAAACACTTCTCCAAAAAAGAACTGCTGCAAAATACGATTGTTACAAATGTGAACACACTGGAGGAAAGGGAAAAAAACCTGGACTTCTCCCCGGTATATGGACTCTGCTGGTGGAGGCTCCATACGTGCGTCAAACAGCTGCCGGCCGCTGCTTGTCCTGAGGGCAACAAGGTTTACACACACACACACACACACACACACACACACACACACAGACACAGAGACACACACACAAACATACACACACACACACACACTCAACCAAATCATAGCCTTGTAAAGTACAACTCCAATCGAGTCTTGCACCTATTTACGCCTACATGTGCATTAATGAAGTTAAAAATAACCTTCGAGCACTTTTTGGCACTTCAGCTACAGCCTAAATACAAAGTTTCTGCAAGTCTGTACATTCAGAAATAATTTTTTTTTTTTTACATTTTATGGCAAAATCTAAATATTTTGAGAAAAGAATACAACATATAATAATAATAATGATAATAATAATAATATTATGGTTCATTTCCATTATTATATTATGACCTTGAACTCACCATACCTTACTGTGTCCACCGCCGTTTGGAGAAAACCAAGTTGTCGCTGTTAAAGGGGTAAAAATCCAAGAAGGTGCTGGCAAGCGCTGAATGGGGTGGGTGGGGGTTGTCGGGGTGAGGAGGGAGACGAGGGTAAGGGGATGGTAAGGGGGGAGGGAAGGAAGGTGAGATGGTGAGGGGAGAGCAGGAGGAGGAGGAAGAGGAGGAGGGGAAGAGATAAGTGATCTAAAGGGGAGACGATAGGACAAAAAAGTGATGATGATGAATACATTGGAAAGTTTTTTGGCCCCGGCGAGGGTGTCAGATTGAATGGCCTGTGCGCATGTGCGAAGGTGTCCAAACTGACAATGCTGGTGAGATGAAGATAGTGTTGTTGCTGCTTCTGGGCTCACGGAGGACGACGAGAGGAATCTACAAGCCGACAAGATGAGATCCAAGGCGAGGGCGAGAAAACTGGCCAAAAGTAGGTCTTCTTTTTTCCCCTTCTTATCGCTTTCAGCCGCCGGCTCCAAACTCCTGGGTCTGTAGATGTCCAGTGTGTCCTTGTCATTTGTCATATCCTTAAGAGAGGAGGGGGCCAGTCTTTGTCCGGAGTTAACTTTTCTGCTAAAAATGTGTCCCGCTCCGGCTACTCAGTCTCGTTTCCCTGCATGCTGCGGTCTTGGCTTCGTTGGTTCCCACTCCCGGTGTCAGAAAGTTTCATGTGTGATGAGAAACGCCGCTGGTGCTTTAGCTGATTACACTCCTGTAAAGGCAGAGATAAACATTGCCGTCAAAAATCTGAGCTCGGTCTTGTAATTAGCCCTTTTTGGATGTCGGAGGTTCAAGGGAGGCGCAGATTCGTTTCCCGAAAGTTACCAAGAAAGTTGTCGAAATGGATAGTAACTTTTTTATAGAGCCGTACCAAGTCTTGTGAAATAATATTCCCGGCTTTTGAAATAGTGGGCGCTGTGGCACTGCTCTGCTGCGAGCTGCTGCACGAGCTCACGCCGAGCTGAGCGCACTCTTTTCACTCGCCTGCAAACGGAGACGCCGAGATGTGAATTTAGACAGAAAGAGCAATATTTTAATGCTGATTTTTTTTTTTTGTCGATCCTGCTTGAACCGCAGAAGATATCGCTCTCCGGCAAACTTTGTTTTGTTCCCCGGGCCCCCGGACTGCTGCAGACTGGTTCCTCCTCCAGGGAATGCCAATCAATAATGCGTCTTGTGCAAGAAAGCGCCCATACTACTACTTAGTGGACTGCTGCTCGCGTCACACGGAAAATTCATGTATTCAGTTTTGTCAACATGAGCACTTTGTTGTTGGAAATGGACCGTGTTTATTGTTTGACATTTGTTTATTGTTGGCGCGTTGATTTATGAATCGCGTTTATTGACACCGTCTTCTTTATTCCTGCATGAAAGCACTTTGTTTTCTCCTGCCAATTATGTGGGTCAATCTGCTTTTTATCCACGATTCATTTGAAAGACGACTGCTTAACAAGTTAACGATTTATGTATAGGCCTGTTAGCATTTGCTTTTGTTGTGACTGAGGCTAATATGTTTGTGATATTTTATCCAAACTGAGTTTCGATTTGTACTTTTGTGAAAATGCAGAGCTACAACACAGGGAACATTTAGCCTTGTATTTATTTTTTAGGACTAGTTTATTAAAAAGAATTCTTTCAAATATACCTGTTATTGTTTTTATGTTGGGCATGCTTGATTGCATGTTTACAGGCCTTTAAAAGCTTTGTAACTTTGCCAATGGCACTGGCCTTCTGGCCTTAATTCAACGTGAACCTCGATCTTTATGCTAGACACAATTCAAACTTACTACCCTATAAACTCTACTATAAATTTAAAAAAAAATCTAATATTTGTGCACAGCTTTTAAAACAACGTGTTTACTTTAAATGAGTTGGCACCTCAAATATATTTAAAAATGCTACTATTATTAAATATCCAGTGAGAGTTTCTGCACACGTGCAATAATAAGAAGAATAAAAAGAATAACCAACGCTGTTTTTTGCATTCATATTTTTGTTATTACCTTATTATTCTAACATGCACTCGTGCACCAAGGATCAAGTTCCCGCATAAGTTTAAGACAAAGACAAAAAAGAAAAGGAAAAAAAAAAAGCAAAACGCTAATTGGGCTACTTTGTGAAAATACTTAAACATGTCGAGGATCCTGCTTCTTGCCAGTAATTGCACTTGGTCTTGAGCTCTAAACAGCCTTGATAGTCTGTTGATCCGGGTGCTAATGAACACAAATACCTGGCTTTGTAGCACATCGGACCACTGGAAGCCTGTGCAGTCCAGAGGCCTCAGATCTGTTGTGTTGCAGCGGTAGGAGAGGAAAACAGAGAAGACAGCAGGCATGAAAAAACTATCTTGTTCTTCTTAACATTCAAAACATGCAGGCCCACAACTTTTGAATGCGACGCGTGGGAGTATATTCCACCCTCCTTTTTTTCTTTTTCTGCCGCTTAGGTAAAAGACTGTCCTGTAGCTGAAGGCCCACTGCAATATTCACCAGCTGCTTTATCATTTATTTTTAACCCTCGTGTGTATTTTCTTTTCTCGGCAGATTGCACACACAGACTACACGTTAAAGGCCACGACTCTGTAGAAACTTGTGACTCCGCAGTCCCACATTTAGAATATGAATACGTGTGTGTGTGTGTGTGTGTGTGTTTTAATAGGGTCTCGCATTGATTAGTATGCAGTCGTTGTGGTTTGTTTACATAATGCTTTGGGGGTCAGGATTAAGTGAGTGTGTTTGGATTATAATGTGATATCCCCTCACAGGTGGGCTTTTTTTTGTTTTTTTAAAGAAATATCACATTTCTGTCTCTATTCCCCGCGCTAATATTTAGCTTATTAATGCATGACTTCTACAGAGTTTTATTTTGAGATCAAAAGCTACACGTCGTATTGTTTTTGATTCTATTTAATTTTATCTGGACCAAGGCTCTCTCTGCTATGCAGTAGTTTTTTGATCATTATGCATTTAATTTATATTAAATAGTATTTTCCCAGATTATTTTTTAATATTTCATCATTTCATCATTTCATATTCATCATTTTTCAAATTTCATCTCATTTTATCATCTCATTTTATCGACAACAACGGCTTTGATATGAGACTTGGCCTCTTGTTCTCTTAAAAATAAAAAATCGATACAATCTGGCAGAGAATACAGCACCAACGTGACAATGAATTTGCTTTTTGCATTGGGTTTATATCCACCATTGTCCATATCTGTGTGTATTTCTGTGCGCTGCAGAGGGCTGTTTGTGGGTGAAAAGTTTAACACCTTATTGTGGTATTCTGCTGGGTCCACGTGTAGCTTTGAATTGGGTTTGGATCAATTAAGACTTCCAGTTGAGAGAGTGTAGATTTTTCCCCGGTATTTTCCTCCGTGTACAGGTGAGACACACACACACACACACACACACACACACACATAAACAGACTCTCGCTCTACTGCACGCTTGCAACCGCGAAATAACATCTCCACAGAAACCTGAAGAAATAGAATTAAAATAGAAACGTGTGACAGCTTTCACAATCCGTTAAACAGGAAGGTGTTGGATCCACACTGATTCTGACCGCAACGTACACACCTTATTGATTTTCTAAACCTATTATAGTTACTGGGGCCGTCTTCATTATCAAGTCCATAAAATGAAAGGTAGCGCCACACGGGTTTTTTACGACCTGATTTTTTTGTTTTGCTGATTTTGCACAAATTGTACCCCCATTCCCCAACCCACCACACTGATCAAATGCACACCCGTTCTGAAAATTTTCCTCTCACCCCTCTCTCTTTCTGGCCTATATATACACTAATTGCCAGATATCCTATAGATATTTGTGTTAAATGCTCCTTATTAGATGGACTCCCAGTCATGAACTTGGCCTGGCTCAACAGCCTCTGATGTTTTGACAGAAGTAATAAAACCCAACTCATAACACTTTAAAACCAACAATGGTAGCTATGTTGAACTTCTGGCTAAATGCTCAGGGTCTGGTGCAGGCTCCCATGTAGGCTCCCATGTATTGCTGCTATGCAGCTGTAATGTTTGTCAGATTGCACTCCACCATGTTCACAGATTAGAGCCTGAACATAAAAATGATAGGATCATCAAATGAAAAGGAAATGTAATGTCAGTGCAATGTATGGTAGTGACTGCAATTCACTGACTGCCTTTTTTATAAAACTGTAAATCTCTCAGTTTTAGTTGCTTTTATTTTGACGTTAAAGCATCAATGAGCCAATGAAGACAACAGAAATTCATAGAACTCTTGCTGATGACTCTTACTTTGATCATTTTAGAAGACGTCCTCATGGTGCAGTGTAATTTTTAGTTCAATTATTAATGCTGTTGCTAATTGATGAGGGCTAATAATTAACCTACAGTGCCTTTAGACATAAAGCCATTTATTTATTTTATTTTACTTTGAATGTTAGTAGTGCTGGACCTAATGCAAAATGAAAATACCTGTGAGATATTTATATTATTGTTGTACACCTTTCATAGATAAAACACGGTGGGAAACCTGAGATCTTGTGGTTCCACAGAGCCCATTTGCATTCTGTGTGATGATGTGAATGATCTTAGCAGCGCTCTGAATCAGGCAACACCAGTTTAGCAGTTTTACATCGCTGTCTAAAATGACGGACTGTGACCACTATGATAATCACACTCTTGTGCATCTTTGCACCCCAAAAATTGAAGCCATTCAGGTGATGTCAGATGAGAACAGATACTGTTTACCGTCCAATCACAAAGATGACATGCTTTGCAGAGGTTTTCATACAGAAACGCTTCATTTGCTTTCTTTTTCATGCTATTGGGGATTTTTTTCCTAAGCATTTGGACTGATTTTAGGACCATTTGTGTCAATTTTTGAAGGATTGAAAAATTGTGTAGCCGAACTAATTGCATCAGTCCACATTTGGCATGGGCCACATATACTGCATAAGTACTTGATTATGGAAGTTTGTTGGATGTGAGTTCCACATCCTAGTGTGTGCACATGTAGGATACAGTTTAGTGTGCGTTTTGAGCAGTGAGGCTCTTAGTCTTCTTTCCATATTCATTTCCAGGGCTGGTTCCTCATCTTTGTCCATGTGTGTTCAGTGAAATACCTTACTGTACCTACTTATTGTACTGAATATGTAAAACAACTGTAGCATACTATATGATATCCTGTGAAAGGAGTACATCGAAAAGTTATTCATAACATAGCCATAAATTTGCCTATTTGTTACATTACATATTAATTTGTTGTAGGGGAAGTTTCTAAGGTTAAGCTTAGGGTAAGGTTTTGGTCATGGTTACAGTTAGTTCAGTGTCAAGCCACTGTCTGTTTCAGTAACATATGGTCCACATTTTATTCACATAATATGATACAAATAAAGATGCATTGCTTTTTGTAACCACATCTTCAAATTTGCTTTGAGAGCAGACTGTTGGAGAATGTTCTTTCCAATAAAGTATTCATATTACCCTGAAATGTGGAGGACAGTGTAGTCTCAGTTCTGCTTAGTCCTAAATCTTTGAAACAGTCAGCCAGTAATGAAAATGTTCATGATCTCCTCCACCTGTGTAGGGAATAAACTCCAGAAAGACTGACAATGTAAGGAACTGCTATGAATTACATGTGCTCTAAAGCTTAAAGAGGGAAAGTAAATTTATCTGAGTATAGTTCAAATGTAATATTACAATAATTTGTTTAAATAGACTGTTTAATGACAACCTTTAATGTTTTCTTTCACTATCAATGACCCTCTTTTCCTCCCTGAACACAGTCTTTATCTCCAGGGAAATGCTTTTGTTGTTATTCAGTCAGTTACTGCTGTAAATGTGCTGCTGCTGCTTTTTTGGCCAAGTATCCCTTGGAAAAGAGATGTCTCTAATCTGGTCAAGTACAGGTGCCATAAAATGTGAAAATAACTTGGAAATGTGGGTGTTGGAATGACTCCTGAATGAATCCCAGTGTGCCTACAAAATACAGAAAAACCCCTCAATACCCTTCTGTGATTGTGAGGTTGTTATTAATCATTTAGCTGTTTCAGGTATCCTCAGGTGTTTTACTCCTCTTCATGTGATATGATATTTGCATGTCATATCCATCTTTTGGCCCTGTGATCCCGCAACAAGTCTCACATCACCCTCTGTTGCATTTTTTAATTCTAATTTTATTACTTCAAATGAGGATGTAATGATAAAACGGGGATTTCTGAATTCTGTGTTCATTGAATAATCCATATTCCAAATGGCCAATACTCTCTTATTTAAGACAGTATCTCACCCTGTGTACAAGATATAGTGGAGAAATGAAGACAGAGCTTTGGTTTTGATTTCAATGGCGACTCTTCAATGTCAACTGAGACTCACCGAAGGCTTGAAATTATTTGGCTGGCTTTCCATAGCTCTGTGACACATGTGCATACACATAGAAACCATACATACACAGTAATGCAGATGGCTCCTGGGTGGACACACACATACACACACTACCTTAGTGGTGACAGATTTTTGGGCAATGTTAGGATTTAACCCCAATCAATCACAAACTAGAAAGGTTGAGTGTAAATGTCATCCAAACAGCAGGAGCTGGCACTGTTGGCTGGATAAATACGTGTCCGTGTGTGTGTGTGAGAGGGAGAATCAGTGTATGCATCATTTTGTACAGTTGTCGGAGGTCCTGTCACTGTTCTGAGCTTTGACCTTGGCCAAGTCCGGCACAGCGATGGGTGGGCACATCTTACACCTGGACACACACACACACACACACACACACACACACACACACACACACACACACACAGTGTGGTTCAGCCCCATGCTTCCTGCCTGGTCTCATGCTGGCTAAGTCAAATTTTGAGTTGACATACAAATACCATTGCATTAAGCTCTTGCACATGGCTCTAAATCCCATTCATTCCATTGATACATTGACCTCACATTATCCAGTTGGCAAATATGTCTCTTTGCACCATGACCTCATCCGCCATGTTTGTAAAAACACAGCAATCTACCAATTTTGGCAATGGAGACTGTGGCATGCCAGAGAGAATTTAAGATATATCCCTGATGTTTTCTTTTTAAGCAGCCCCCTGTTTTTCGTCTCTCCTCATACCCTCCGTTTTCAGCCTGCAGATGGGGGGCAGGGTCTTGTTAAAAATAGCCGAGCAGCATTCGAACAGCGGTATGTGTTGGCGAAAAGGGAGTTCAAAAAATGAAAAGCCATTACACTGCAGTTAAATGCATTTTGTCTTGACCTGTGGCTGCTTATCGAGTTACGTCCCACCACTGCTGGGTTGCGCCTAGAAGATTCCATCCAGCTTCTCAGGGCTAAGAATACACCATGACTGCTAGAGTCATCTCATAGGAAATACCTCATCCTTACTTCTTGAGTATGCTGATTAACACTAAATGGTTATCTCTCTGTGTGTCTGGTGTGATTGTGCACCACCCGCTGTTAAACAGTGTGTGTTGTTTGCAAAACAAGGGGCAAATGTGTCAAGTCCCTAATTAGCGTGTTTTAGCAGCCCTCATGATTCCCCCTTGCATTGTGATATCCCAGGGATTGCTCAGCATTGTGACTAGTCTTATCTGGGTCTAATCCTGATTTGTTTGGTATTAGCCAGCTCACTTACTCCTTCTTTCTCACTCTTTTCTTTTATTTCTTCATTTGTCCTTACCCTGCTCTTTTCTTCTTATCCGTTCCTGAACGTCCTGTCCTTTATGTTGTCCTCTCTTTCATTTATGCCATGTTCTCTGTTCACTGTGTGTCTTGGTGTGAAGACAACATTTCAGGGTAAATGAACAATAGCTGGGCAATAATTTTATATTTTTATTAGTCAATATTTTCCCATTAAAACAAATGTTTTAGTTATTCTATTCTGGAAGTTGTAATTCAAAATGTGTTTTACACACATACAGAGTTTGCTCTCATGTAATGCACTACAATGGAAGACAGTTCATTGCTTTGAACATTCCTATAAATAATCACAGAAACCAGTTGAGAAATACGCATGGTGAAATGTGACACTTAATTATCGTCAAATTCTCAGTGAATAGCACTGAGCAAAACTAAGTTGTTTTTTTTCTTCTGTTGTGGTTTCACAAATTGTAACTCATCTCTGGACACACACACACATACACACACACACCCTCCAGTCCCAGTCCCAATCCGGCACTGCTGATGATGGCTCATCCTGTCCAGATATGATAAGCAGACAAACTGCTCTGTCCCCTGGGCTGTTTGTCCATCTGTCTCTGAAACAGACAGTGGTGTGTAGCAGCAGCGTGGCTCTTAACTCCCTCAGCCTGCTTCCCCTTTCATCAGACCGCCAGTTCAAAGCCTTGGCTCCATCTTCACTTCTATCTCTCCCACTCCTCCCTCCCTCCGTACCCCTCACAGTATTTCTCACTGTGTTTCGTTATTACCACAAAGATGGGCACGCAGTGTCTCATTAAAGTGGATTAGAGACATCTCCATGTCTCACAGGGGCAGAGCGGGACATTTCTCTTCTCTAGTCACCCCCCACCCCTTTTCTCTCAGAGATCAGGTTCTTTGATTTGGCCAGATAAAGACCTCTTTCATGTCGGTGGGGACGGTTAGCGATTACACTGTCAGACCCATCGTTTTGGTGAGTTTGACAAATTTGCCGTGCTGGGTGGGGCGGCTGTGGGGATTGTACTGGGAGGGGGGGTGTACAAGGAGATTCACCGTAATTGAGCTGTCATTATCCAGTGACCCTGCCAGGCGCTAGTTCTAGGGCTCACCAGTTCTTTATTTGTTTAATACTTGGCTAACTTTCTTTGTGAGTATGATGGATAGAAAGAGAAGGAGGAAGAGGGGGAGAGAGTGGAAGTGGGGTACCGGTCCCTAGATGAATGCCTCTGCTTATTTGACCACCTCTCTTGAGCGCCGCTGAAAATGGGCTCCACTACATCACCGCTGCAAGTTTCTTTTCTCACCCAGCTCCTCCATGGTGCAACACAATTAGGCCTGTATCACCGGCTGCCATTTATTTTCATACAAAATGAAAACTGGTGGCATGCTGATTACTGAACTCCCCAGAGACAAAGGGCCACTATTGGTGTGGTTTAATTTCATTAAGTAGAGTGTGGTGCACAAGATAAATATATTAAGAGCTCCCTCTCATTGCAGGCCCTCCATTTACCTCAGCCACTCTGTATGCTAAGCAAATCCTTAGGAGTTACAGTTGTGGAATTGGAACTCTCCTGAAATGGTTTGGTTAAAACGAGGCACATTTCCATGAAGTTAATACTTTTGTTCTCAGATGTTTTTTACCTGTTATTTCCTGTTTGCTCTGGTAATCTGTGTACAGTACCTTGAAAAACGGATGCATACTCACAAAACACTTTTTTCATTAATCAGCTAAGGCTGAAGGTGCTGAATTTCGTCATGTTGTATTTAGAGATACTTTTAATGGTGCCTTTTAACAGATATGTACTTTGCTCAAATAGATGTACTACGAACTATGGGCCGTGTATTTGAGATGTGGGCTAGAAAGAGGCTGTTTGGTGAGAGTGAGGGAGGGGGAAGAAAGTCTTTTCCTGGCAGGATAGTGTGACTGTATTAGCCCAGATATTTTGATGATAGAAATAAGAGCCCTCCTAGTTAACCTGGAGTCAGATTGGTTGTGAAGCGATGAGTAGGGCAAAATGTATGTGCGTGTAACCATTCATGAGTGTGTGTGCACACTTGTTTGCGTGTGTGTGTGTGTGTGTGTGTGTGTGTGTGTGTAGGTGTTGGAGGGGTCTTGGCTAAAACATTTCAAGATGGCCCATTAGCCAGTGCAGACCCGTCCCCTCCCGACACTAGGATTCCTCTGTGCTGACCCCCTCTACTCCAGCCCTCCACCTCTTAGTCCCTCTGTCCCAGAGGCCCCCAGCCTCATCCTGCCAAGTGTACGGTTCCAAAGTAACGATGAAGCTGCCTGCGTGTGAAAATATTGAATTGCAAAAACATCCCTGGGTGAGAGGGTGTGTGAATGGAGCTTTCACCGCCGGGACCGACCCGGGCCCTGCGCTACTGACTGACGGACAACAAATGGCATTTTGTGTCCAGAGAGAGAGAAAGAGAGAGAGGGGACAGAGGGGGAAAGAGAAAAGAAAAGAAGAGGAGAGACATAGAGAAAGGGGGGGCGGGGGTCTTGACGTTTTTCAGGCCTCTTCAGTCTGGTGCCCTATATGCAGGTCTAAAATGCCTTATCACATGACCTGTCTGACCTTTGGCCTCCACTCAGCTAAGGCTGTCAGACTGCTCTCCAACGGGGAGCACAAAGCCTCACAGCCTCAAAGGCCACCATTCACCCCCCTGTGCAGCCGTACTCCAAAGGTAATAGGTAAAAGTAATGTCAATGACCTCCGCTTTCCTTCGCTCTACAGGAGGGCAAAACTCTTAAGATTCCCTGATAATGTCAAAGGTAGAGGGTGGCCATTTTGGCTCCTTATCCACTGCCTCCACTTAGCTCCCATGAGATGAAGTGTAAAACAAACTGAACTACCTCTTTTGTGGCAAAACTATTCTTTTGGTTAAAGAGGCATTTAGTTTTTTCATGCCTCCAAAACTGATGGGAACTGAGATGGAAAATTATAGAAATGTTAAAAAAACAACATGGTATTGTTTTTAGTTGCTACGCACTGGGAATATAGTTGTGTAACTCAACTCTAGTGTTGTCTAAGTGTGTGTGTGGGACACTAGTGAATTTCTGACGTCTCAGAGGACTGACTGGGTCACAGTATGACCGTAACCTCCTGTCTCGCTTTGCAACCCACACACTGGCATCTCTCTCTCTGTCTCTCTCCTGACCAGTCCTAGGATTCTTTCTTCTCTTCTCTTTTTCTCTTTTTCCCTCCTTCTCTGGAACACTGGAGTTTCTCTCTCTCTCCGGTCTCCTTTGAAAAGATGCGGTGTCTTTGTTCGGCCTGATAAAGGATGCCATAGTTCCCCTTTTCCCCTTCTTTGTGGCCCGGGGCTGGCGGCTCCTGTAGAAGTGCAAATGGTATCCTCTCTGAGGGGCTATCCCCGCGGGATAGCCCTCCAGAGCCCTGGAGGGCTCTCTCTCTCCTCCAGGCTTGGCTAATTACCACCCTGCTCCCCCCTCACAGCCCCCACCAGCTCCCTGGTCCCTGGAACTATGGACGGCACATTCCCACAACCAGCACCTGGCCTTCTTTTCTCCTGGCCTGCTTTGATGGCTGACACCCCAGCCAACCCCTCCCTCCTTCCTCATCCTCTTCTTCTCTCTGCCCCACTACCTCATCTCTCTTTCTCTCCCTCTCTCACTTCTCTCTCTCACTGACTCTCATTACTAGAGGTTTTAAATTGCTTTCTGACCCTGACAAACTGCTCTTGTTGAAAAGGGAGATGTCGAAGAGGGAGGGCAGCTAATGTGAACAAGAAATGGAAGAGATGAGGGAGGCAGCAGAAAGTATGTATGAATGTATCTTTAGTCCATTATATATTTTGTCCGATTATGTAAGTTTGCCTAAGGGGCACCCAACCTGCCACAACCACAAATTGGCCCCCTATGAAAAAAGAGACACATGCAGTTCTCACCCAAAATTTTACTACTTGTTTATCATGTTGTTAAAACAGAAACAAAAAGGTGTTTTTCTCTTATCTTAAAATATTAAAAATGTCTTCATGTATGTGATCGGTACATCTTGTGGAGTTAAAGAGGGACAGCAGATGAAAATTGGTGGCTCATTTGGCCCATTGCTCATTTACAGTCGATGAGCACTGTCCCTGCCAAATAAACCACCCATCCATTTGTCCATTATCTATAAATGCTTATCCTTAGAGGGTTGTGGGGTGCTGGAGCTGATCCCATTGGGCGAGACACGGGGTACACCCTGCACAGGTTGCTAGTCAATCACAGGGCTCCAAATAAACAAATAAAATAATGAATAAAATCGGACTTTTGCCTTCTTCAAGGTGCAGAGCCAGTTTGAGAGGCTTTGCTCAAAAGAACGGGTTTTAAAATGATATTGCACGTAAAGGTCTGTGCTTTATAAAACTTGACCAGTGGTTGATGCAGATTAAGTTGATTTTACTGCAACAGTAATGCACACACACATACTCTCACACACACAAACACAAATATCTAATTTAGTTCCATATTTGCGTTCTACTAGCCGTAGGCCTAATCAATACCCTGCCCCAGTGGATTTGGCCAATTCATAGCTCGCCTTTGTGCAGTCTAGCGATCCCAGCGAGGGCATTTGGACAGCTTTCTGAGGAAAACAAATAGCTCTATTACAAGCTTGCGTCTCTGTGATGCTCAGTGTCCCAAAGGCAAAGTGCTCGGCCTGTATTAATTGTATGTTCTCCACACAGGAAAAGGATAGGTTTTCAGCATAACACAGGTTCACCTGGCAGAGTCCAGAAAGACGAGTGTTGTGTTGTTCAAATATTGGCAACATTTTCCAGAAAAGCAGTAGTGAGAATAAGTTACACCAAACAAGAAAACATCATGCTGCTTTGATTTTTTTTTTTTTGAGGAGAAGTGCTCAGTTGGCTAATTGTTAAAAACCAAATGTCAGTGTGCAAAACTAATATTTCCTAAGTTAGGCTAATAACATGTCTGGCTTAAGTTAAATATGTTTAAAGTTTACGTTTGTGTGTAGTCTGATTATCAGTCTTCCTTGATGGTGGACAGAAGAAGTCATTTGCAGTACTGTTTTTATTTTTACTCTTTCCAGTAAAGACACACAAACACACAAAAATCCCTGTTCAGCAAAGCAGTGGTTGCATGTCGCAAAGGGTGGCACTGGGATCTGCACACACCCAGAAAAGTTGCACTAGTGTAGCAGAGTTTGGCTTTGGTTTGTAAGACTGGGATTAGCTTAGTTAGTATACAGACAGCATTAATGCTGACAGGATTTTGAATTAGACAGACAAGATAGACAATGTCCCAGCAATGTTTTGACTGGCTTTTGATGTTTTATCTGAGTCTGAATGCAGAAAAACATTTATCTAGCTCCCATCAAAACTAAATGAGATTGAATTGTGTAATGATGGCTGTTATTGTGGCTATTATTGTTAGTTTTACTGTATAAAGCATAAATGATTTAATTCTTAAAACTTTCTTTCAATTACAATTACATCTTATCTTAAGCATTGCCTGCCATCCAGTCTGGACATCCTAAATATCTCCCTGTTGCTGTCATTTCCCAGCCACAGCTGCCCTTCCCTGTACAGTTCACACATCATCACCTATAGGACTTGGATGATGTCATGAGCAAGGCTGCTTCTTCCTTGTGATGTTACATCTATGTTGGATCATCCAGGCATTAAAGTGAAATTCCACACTTGGATACTTTTACATTGCTAGATATCTATTTGTCATAATTTGATGCATTCCAGTGGTTAATTTTCTCAGGATGCATTTTAATAGAGAATGTGCATATATTTGTTCCATTGAAGCGAGTCCTTACTGTTGAAGGCGAGCATTAGTCTTCAGACACTAAACATGTCTTGTGTCTGATTTGTGCTGTGATATCGGTGGAGAAATTGATATCTTCTTGATGGATTTCTCCCTGTATTATTGATGAACAAAATGGTGATTTTACAAAAGCATCTCTGGGCTGACACCTAAACAAGACATTTACTATTCGTGTTTTTAAAGGTTGAATCTGTTGGACTTTATTGTGTCTAAATCCTGAGATGGTTCATTTAGAATTTCTATAGTTTGGTTTAAGGAGAGGCTTACCAAGTCTCATGTCTCCCTTACTCTCCACCTCTCTCCTCATCAAGTCTAGCCACATCCTCTCTTTCGAGTACAGAAAAGGAAATAGGAAGATCCGGTTTCTGAATTGTGTTTTATGAGTGGTTGAAACGGCCACTTCTGTGGTTTTTGTCTGTCCGCGCTGACCGTTCAACTCAAAAGTTCCTGAGGTTTTCAAGACCTGTCAATTAAGCCGTTTTAATTGTGAAGATGCTATTCCAAACAAATGTTTGCACTCTGGGAGCTGCATGTTGGTCAAAATGGGGGCAGCTGAAGACATGCAGATTGGTGTTACTGTTACTCATTTGTTTTAGCGCCATGTTGGCTTTGCAAATCTGTTTCTCTTCATTTTTCTGAATGCAGTAAAATCTCGCTTCGATGACCGCACACACAAACACATGCACACACACGCACACATGCACTGACAGAGGCTTCTTGTTTTTCAACAGCACTGAAGAGCAGTAAGTGTTTAAGAATGGCACAGTGAAGCAATGACAAAGCATACAAAAGAGGCAGGTGGGTGAGGCTGCTGCTGGCCTGTCGCCGGCATTGGCTCTATTTTAAACACTTTTTTTTAATATACTGCAATGTGATGTAAAAAACCAATTTTTTTAAGAGTGGCTTGTGAAGTAGAACCTACAATATAGATACAGTTTTTGGGTTAGTTTTTCTTTCTTATGAAATTTTAAAGCATGTTTGTAACAAGAGATGGCTTGTTTTTATTTTCTTTACATTCTGCTGTTGATATTTTATACATTTCTACAGAATAAGACTTGTTCCTTAAGTGTGAGGCCAATAAGGACTTTATACATAAAAAAAAACCCAAACTGTATGTATATATGTATACCTATATATATATATATATATATATATGTATAAAGACATAATTACAAATCTTAATGTCAGTATTCAGATCCCCAGGTTTAAACTTTGCATCTGACTGCAGTTTTTCTAATAATGCATCTCTCTATGGCTCTTTCTCTGCTTCTCCCTGTTCATTCGCACTGCTGCCTCCCTCCCATTTTTATTTAAACTAGGTGTGAGGTTTGCCGTCCTTTCTTTTGACGCCTCGCTATTTATCTGTCGGACGCAGGCTCAGGGCAGGACCCACGGAAAAGAAGGGCAGATTTTTGTTTTCAGAGACATTCAGGGAACTTTGATGCCAAGTTCCTCCGCGGCAAAAGGCAAGGCCCCGACCCAGCACATCTGAGAGTACTTTGGTGAAATAACAGCAAATGTTTGTCTTGTATTGTATGGCACGCTGCTGGAGGAGCGCTAAAGCCCCTTCTTCCAGAGCCTAAAGCACCTCTTAATAAAATAGTCAAGAATAACTCCTTCACCTTAATCTTCCCCTCAGATTACTGCACTCAGGGCGGGAAATTAGCAGCAGCCCCATGCACTTCCCTCTTTCTTTGACACTGTTACATCTTTATTTGTAAGCGCCTCCTTCTCTCTCTCCTGCCCTTCTTCTCTGTCCATCACCGTATCCCTCCCTTGCTGCTTATATGTTTGTTTCCTGTCTTTCTCTCTCCATCCCTCCTCTCTCTGTGTGGTAGGCCAGATGAACTCTCCGTTTCAGGGGGGAATGGCACTTCATTGGGTCAGTATTAGAAGCAACATGTGGCTAATGGGTAGCTGCATTTTCCATGGTCTGGTCCTCATCAGTAGAGAGAAGGGGCCTAAACAACTAAACATGGCCGTTGACAATTGATACGAGCCCTTTTAAGTGGATCTGCTTGGATGAAGAGGGGGTGGGGTGGGGCGTGCGAGAGTCTGTGTGTGACCGAATACACGTGCATGTGTGTGCACATTTGCCTTTGCATGTTAATTAGGATACTGACACACGCACATACACACACACACACACACACACACACACACACACACACACACACCAGCACGGTATCCTTTGGGGAGCATATATACAAGAATGTGTGTGTCTCTGTGTGTGTGTGTCCCTTGTGTCCAGGAGTGTAACCCACACCTTGAGTACGGTAGCGGCGGTAGCTTTGAGCACGGTTCATCCCCGCCGTCTGATCCTCGTAACCAGAACTCTCCTTTACTGCTTCCTGTCCGCTTGGCCCACCTTCCCCCTTGCCTGCCTGCCATCTGGGTCTGCCAAGACACGCACACACACACACACACACACACACACACACACACACACACACACACACACAACATAGTTAGGACAGGGGTCCTCATGTTTTAACCTGTGTCTTTCACTTACAACTGTACCTTTGAAACCAATATCACTCAGAGGAGAAGCGATAAATGGACTCCACCATCTATGTTCTCAACTTCTCTCTCCCTTTTCTATTGTTCTGGCATAAGGAATCAAAACCTGTTTCTTCTCTCAAAGCCCCCTTTCTAACAAGTATATTTTTATTCAGGGAGTAGAGCAGAGTTAAACACTTTACATCATGTTCTTGTGTGGGCGATTTCCAAATGAATCATATTTAAACAGATTGAAAAACTGATACAAACTTATGCCTGAAAGGTAATATGGGGAGTGAAATGATGCAGGTACAGCAGCAACCACAGACAAATACAGATCTCCTCCCAGGTTTCACTTTGATTCTGTTTACAAGGAATTTGAATTTCAGTAGTCTTTTGAGTCAATATCGGATGATTGTTGAAATGTTTGCAGCATATTTCCGTGGCCATATTGTCGAGGCTCAGGTGGATCCGCATCCAAATTGCATCTATTAGGTTCCTCAGGAGCAGCCTGACATTCCTTTTGTAAAGTGTAAAGATCAAAGATAATTAGGTCTTATCCTTTTTTAAAAGAATTTCTTCTTAAAATACCTATTTGTAATACTGTTTTCAAAAGTAACAACAATACTCCATATCAGAAATTGTTATTTTCTTATTTTTTTCTTATTATATTTCTTATTTTCATTATTAGCAGTTATAAAAAAAAATTGTAGTCTTGGTATGACTAAAACTTTAATCCTCCATTACTGTAAAGTAGCAACAAAGCCTCTGTGTGGGTATCTAAATTACATGTGTAGGTAGCGTTTCCGAGCAGGGGGCACTGTGGGTTTTCATTCTAAGGGGTCCTGGTTGACACTTTTATCACTTCCTCTGCTCTTCATACCTTCATTGTGTTCAAGATCAGATCACACAGACACACACCACAGGTGGAAGGGGCAGTGTCAGGTGTAGCGGGGGACAATGCAGGGATGCGTAGCAGCGAGCCAACACGGTGTCTGTGACAGTGACAGCGGCAGTACGCTCCTCAAAGCTGCTCCTCTCGTCTTTCATCACCTGCAGTCACAGCGTGTGTGAGGGACAATGCTGGCCAAAAAAATCTACAGTGCCCGAACAAAAGTGTCAGTTTTGACATTGGTGATGTAATTTATTTGAGATAAAATGTTGAATAAATTTGAAAGTATATCTATTCATATTCATATTTATTGTTTTCCATGTGGGTATCTCAGATAATGTCTTCTTTCATGCCATTTCATTTGTCATTTTGCTTTCAGAAATACCGCACAGAGTTTGCTGTACCATAATAAATTATGAGTTAAACTTAATAAATTGACCATAAGTGTGCAGGATCCTATTTTAGTTTTTTTGCTCATCACTTATTTGCCCGACCACCTGTTGGTACACAGGTATGCAAATATTACTTTTACTTCCTCTTACCTATTAAGAGGTTTAAGCCATTTTGCTACTGTAATCCTGACCTAACCAGCATTAAGGCTCAAACCCTCAAAAAACTGAGATAATGAAACAACTAAATTGCTGTTAACAGCTGCCATGTATTAGGAATATATATATATTTTGAATGTAATTCAGAACTTAATACTGATACAAATTTGATCAGAAGTCATCAGTGTTTGGATACTGTAGTTCATGTATATGATGGAGGTCAGAATTGTCTCTTGGTTAAACAGATGAGCGGAATTTGAAAAACTGATTTAGGTGGCTGCAGAGACGGAGGGAATACCCAATGAAAGTGGATAAATACAATTGTTTTCACAGGTTGCTCATGAGGCGATGAGGGAATAAGCAGAGTGCGAACGGAAAAAAACGACAACTTATTTATTTTCAGTGCCGCAGGTGCCCGCTCACAGCTTATTGGTTTTTTGGATGACTCTTTTACTCTAAAGAGGGCAATTTATGTCCCTCTCTCGTCTCTCTCCAGAGGCGAGGGTTGAAGTGGCTCGCTTATTTTAGCAGGGTCTCGTGGTCTTGACTTGTGGTGACATATTAATTGAGCGGCTCCTCTAACAAAAAGAAAGGCCAGTGTCACAAGTGGTCCGACGTTGTTTGCAGAGATTTGAAAATTGGTTTTGTTTGGCTGGAAAGCTCTTAGGTGTTTATTTACACATCAGAATGTTTCAAATGGCAGCTGGCTCTCTCCCCCTCTCTATATGTGTGTTTGTGTGTCTGTGTGTGCATGTCTGGATGCATATGTGCTGTGTTTGCTCACTTATGTACATGCCAGCTGTGTAGTGCATGTTTGCATGTGAGAGATAAAAGACTGGGGGAGAGAGAGACAGAAGAGAAGAGGTGAGCGAGACTGTTTCCTCAGCTTGCCTGCCTCCTTAGTTTCCACGTAGTTGTCCTTGTTGTTCTCCTCATCCATTATTGACCACATTCATTCACACTAGTCTCTAGAACTCATTACAACTCCTGTGTAAGGAGAAGAGCACATTTGTTTTACCAACGTCGCTCCAAGGAGTGATATGCATGTGTGTGTGTGTGTGTGTGTGTGTGTGTGTGTGTGTGTGTGTGTGTGTGTGTGTGTGTTCGCCCAAGGGTATGAGTTCATCTGTGTGGCTGAGGTGACCACTGCAGAGTATAAACTGTCTTCGGGATAATTTACAGATTTACAGCACTGCTGTAAAGTTGAATGCTGGGTCATACATTCAGACACTCTTACATTGCACACACACACACACACACACACACACACACTTAGAAATACATAGACGATACAATAAACTACATTTGTATTTTATTTTCTGAAACTCAGGTGCAGGAGCTCTGTAGTTCAGCATAGACAATGAGTGAGGGAAAGTAACTGCTCAGCCACCTATCTGAACATGGTTACCAAGACAACAATTGTTTTATCTGGCATTTCTGTGAAGAGGAACATTAGAATAACAACATGAGGCCTCAACAAATTAGCCAGTTGGAAAGCTGGAAAAACTACACATTTGTTCTGTATTAGTTCTGGAGAGAACACCTTGTTTTGGGAAAAGACAAATCAGAGTTTGCTTTCCACCTTTATTTTCCATCTTTTGTGATTGGAAACGTTTTTAGAGGCATCATGGGAGATGTAAGAAGAAATAAATTGTGGTGTAATCTACAACAATGGATGTGTTGTATGAGTTTTGGAGTTGACCTAATAGCTGTATGTAGTGAATACAATGTTAATCTAAAATTTGGACACTACAGAAAATATAGGCTTGACTAAAATGTTAGCCCAAGCTTGTGCATCCACAAGTATAAAAACAGAAAAGCAATCATGGACATACTGTATATGCACAGTCATGCCCTGTCCTGTGTGCGCACTTTTTAAACTTCAGCAGGCAGCTAAATGATCCAGATATATTAGCTGTCTTTTAATGAAGTGAGACTGATCTCTCTCTCTCTCTCTCTTGCTCTCTCTGTGTCTCTCTGCTCAACTGAAGTATCAATAATAAGATTTATCTGTCTTCCCCCGCAGCCTTGATTCAATTATCTCAGTCTCTCTCCCTCTTTCTCTTCCTCTGGCTCCCTCCCTATTTGCCCCTCAACTGTGGATCCGTTTCCAATTGAAGGCAGGTCATGCTTTGTGTTTCTATTTGTCATGACAGGGTTCCTTAACGAGTGGAGGCTCCCTTCCACTGCGGCTTAATCAGATCTGGAAAGGAGGGAGGGAGGGAGGGAAGGAGGGAGGAAGGGATGAGGAACGGAGAGGTGGGGGTAGCCAGGTAAAAGTGGGGTCACAAGTAGTTTACCCCCAGCTCTTCATTGTCTGCATTTCCCATTTTTATGAAAATTAGATTTGTGTGGTCCCGCCCCCTCCCCCTCTTCGAAACGTGTGTTTCGTGTCCAATCTGAAGCCTTTGAAGTTTGAAGGATCCCTTGCCCCTCCACACGCCCACCTCAGCCACCCCACCCCCCCAACGCCAATACCCCCACCTTATCTTGCCCCCCTCCACTTACTTCCAGACATACCTCATTACCTGAGGCTGTATTGGAAGAAAGAGTGGCGGCTAATCAAATTGACTCTGCAGGTTTTCTGCCATCAGAGGAAGTGCCGGCCACTGAGGGGTCATTGGTTCAATGCTAGGCTTCAGAAAAAACGTCAAGAAGTGAAAAACATTATCTGAAATAATCTTGAGAAAAACTAACGGTAGTCCTTTCAATTTCAAGTGGTGTTCAGGCTACATGTCATGTTAAAAACATAAGCTTGTTAAGAACACAATACACTAGTCACCTTGTGTCACTAGGTACATTTCCAGCCTCTTGTTGTGTGTGCAGGGAAAAAAAAGCCAAAAATGTTACAAAACAGTTTTTACACTTGGCTAATGTGCCATATCGAGAAACAGAAGATGTGATAAAGGCTGACAGAAACATATTTTCCCAACATGCCTTGTATACGCCTCTGCATCTACTATAGATAAAGCATTGTCACCATGCTGCCACTGACCCTGACATGCCTCCACTCCACCAGAAATAAATATAAAACTAAATACAAAATTAAAAAAAGCAATGCTGTTTGGGATGTACAGAACATCCCCAGTTCAAATCCAGGCAGCGACCCCTGTTGCATGCCACCCCTCACTCTATCACCCTAGCAGCTAAATGCCACAAGGTATCAGTTCATTATCAAGTTCATTGAACAAAAAAACAAAAAACAAAACAATCCTATCTTAGGTGGGAAGCAGCAATTAAATGTTGTGATTTATCAGTTACTAGTGCACAGTTAATTATGTAATCTCACATCCTCTGTAATATATTAAAGTTAGTTAATGAAAACACACACACAGATTTACACGTTGTCTTGCTGAAATTTCAGAAATTAATACTTTTCCTAAAAGTCTGAAACGACTGGTTCTTTGAGCTAACTCTGAGGCATCCCATCAAAAAAACCAAAGGGAAAGCGAGTGAGGTAGAGAGTAAATTCAGAGAGACAGAGTTGAGTCTGTGTACAATTGGCAGGTCTGGAGTGTGAACATCTTGAGGTGAGCCTCTGGCTAATTTCACAGAAGCTGTGAATGAAGTCTTTCTTATGGCCTGTGCTATGCAAATGGCTGCATGCATACACACATATGCAGTAAGGGCACACATGCACAAAGCGCCTCCTCCCTCAGAAAAACACACACTTTACATTTACACACACACATCACTTGTTAGTGCACATGGGGGACGAGGCAGGGCAGTGCAGCTGTTGAAGCCGCCAAAGGCATTAACTGGTACAGTTCAGCAGCTTTGCATTGGGCCGATGTGAGTTGGGGTGAGGGGTGGCCTTGTTTTTAGGGTTGCTAGCCATTTGCAGTGCTCTTAAATTTCCACAGGGAATACAGTGTATGTGATAGATACCAAGCATCTGTCCTATTGCTCTGCACCGGATGGGAATCACACAGTTTTTAAATTAGTCAGAAGGAGGTTGGATGTACATTTCTGTTGGGTAGATTACATGCTGAGGAAAAATCCCTGGCCTGAGCTCTTGCTAGACAAGGGAAAATCTGTGTCAAATGACAAATGAGTTACAATGTGCAGCTCTCTCAGATGTTGTTTCGCATTCATTTTTATCCACTTAGCTGACACTTTTATTCAGAGTGACCTACAGTGAGCTGCTGACAACGTACAAGCAGATAGAAGTTCAAGCTCAACAGGACACATGGATGTTGGTGGGCTTTGGTTCTTGTAGGAGTCAAAGGTGACTTTTAAGTTAATACGGGATACTCTCCACGACCACAAGGCCACCCTGATGCCACATTTTAACACAGTGATGCCTACTGTATGATATTTCCATTCTGGAATAATACGGCTTCTGTTAGAGATGAACATGATCCACATCAGTCCTGGATGGGGTATTTGTGTGGTAGCCGTCAACAGCCTCATCTACAATGGCTGTTTTACATACACAACTATTGGCATATTTTTGATCTGTGTTGTGATGGCAGTAAATTCATGAATTGTTCCCATCCACAGCTCAGCCGTAAAAGTTGGCCAGTTTGGAGAGCTCCAAAAAGCAACATTCACAGGCCGAAGAGTAATGATTTGTACAGTGTATTATTGAACCGGCCATTCGC
The DNA here is from genome assembly GCA_002120245.1 of Maccullochella peelii. Classification (NCBI taxonomy): domain Eukaryota; kingdom Metazoa; phylum Chordata; class Actinopteri; order Centrarchiformes; family Percichthyidae; genus Maccullochella; species Maccullochella peelii. The sequence continues at coordinate 7,696 of LKNJ01003216.1, read as the reverse complement.
ATCTCACAAATCACCAGTTTTGTCTATTTTTATTCTTTTTTTATGACTTACAATTGCAACTAAAAACAGCGTTTTAACACAATGTTTTTCCTCCCTGTGGTTGCGATGATGGTGTGTGTGACAGCTCTTTTGACCTTTCCACAGTTGTATGAACTTGACTGCCCTTCTCTGGCTCTTCATTCGGGGTAGGACGCAAAACTGTGATGAAGGCCCTGAAGTGGTGTATGGAGAGGGAGCGATAGAAAGCATCAACATGTTTTATATGTGTGTGTGTTGGCGAAGGGCAGCAGAGAGACATGTCATCTTCACTGAGCGTCCACTAGCTTTGGCTTCGTGTTGACCTCTCACCCAAATTAAACTTCCACAGTTCTCTCCCTCTCCTCTCCTCCCTCAGCCTCTCTCCGCTGCCCACTGCCAGGCACTTTTGTTTTCACATGGCCGACTTCTCAGGGAACACGCTCATATTTGTGGCTTTCGGGGTTGGCAGCAGAGTGTGCTGCGCCTGTCAAGTTTTTTCACTCCGACTTACCCCAGCACCCAAATTGAACTGTTCAGTCATTTCCTGTCATCCCTCCTCAACCACCTCCCTGTGCCATATTTGCCAATAATGTCAAATTTCATTGTTAAGTCCACTGGGGCAAAACATCATGTCCTGTAGTACATTTCTTCCTCTGCATAGTAGTCGCCCACGCTGATTGTGTAAAAAAAGTGGCCCACCAAAAACATGATCACTGAAAACCTCTTGAATCCAGATAAGAAATTGAAGGACAGCTCATGGATCCTCCAGCAACTTTGGCTCACGAGGAATACATTTGTTAAAATGACCTACAAAGCAAAAGCAAACATTTTGGTCTTTTTGAGTACCCGCAAAACCGTTAGCATGAGCGCATGGTTAGAGGAATCCTCCACAAATAGGCCGAGCTCATCCAAAGCATATCCATGAATGTGAGAGAGAGAGAGAGAGAGAGAGCCACGCAGAAAAAAAAGGGAGAGAGCAAGATGGTTATCTGAAGTGAGGTCAGAAATGAAACATGTCATAGCAAATTAGAGCCATGTTGTTTGAATTACTCCGGCCTGCTTCTTAAAGAACAGTCTGCTTGTGGAAAAAAAAAAAAAAGAGCGCGTGTATTGAGTAAGAAAAGCGAGAGACAGACAGAGAGAGAAATGGGAAAAAGAAAGACACGAGAGGTAATTTACAGTGGGAGAAAAAGAGATAAAGATGTAGGAGGATATGAAAAGAAAGAATAACAGCGCATGTTAGCAAGAGCAAAAACAGAGGGAGGGAGAAAGAGGCTAGACAGAAAAAAATGATGTTTTCTCTGGAACAAATAATGCGACTCGGGCTGAGTCATAGGCCTGCCGAGGAATGATGATGATGATGATGATGATGAGAAGAAACCTTGGACTCATTCCTGCTTCAAGCTAAGTTTGGGGCATCATTTACCAAACTACCGGAGAGGGGCCCCTGCCTATGTGTGTGTGTATGTGCAATAATAACCACATTCTCTAAGCATCTTCGGCCACCGGGGCCTGTTTTTATAGCTGGGAACAGGGATGGGCCAACACTCGTTAGGAAGACTATTTCGGAAGATGGGAGGGAAAAAAACGGAGGGCTTGAGGGGAGAAGGATGACCAGAAGGGGGTGTGCAGAGGGACAGAGAGCCCGCAGACTCACAGACTGGCCCGTTCAATTGCGACGTGTTGAACGAGAGATGAGCCAAAGGTCTGGCTTTCTCTAGGAAAATGGCCTTCTGAGACTGAGATCGGTGCAGGCTTCCCAGACAGGATTTCACAACTCTGAAAGAGTGAGAAACACTGAGAAAGCATTTCTAACAGTGACAGAAATGGAAAGGGTAGATGGGTGACTGAAAATCATCAGAAAGAATATATAAAAGGAGATTTATTCTCGTTATCGTCTCCAAGCTCACCCTCAAATGTGTTTTGTTCACTTTCCTAGCAAAGATAGAGACATCACACAAGCACAAATTATATGTGTGTGGGTGTCTGTGTGTATGTGCGCAAGAGAGTTGGAGTGAGATATATTGGATTCAGCATATTGTGTAACCACAAAGACAGGTATTAATGGATGCAAGAGACACTCATACACACACACACACACATACACACACACACACACACACATACATTCACACAGAAGGGGAAAGAGTGCAAAACAAGTGGGGATAAGCTGAGCTGGTAATCTTCCCTTCAACAAAGGAATGCATTTACGAGACACGTGTGTTTGTCTGTTTGTGTGTGCCTGTACGTGTGTGTAAATGTGTGTGGCTGTGACTGTGTATTCGCAAGCCCACAGCATAAGTATTTCATTTTTCGTTTGTATTGTGTAGCAGTCTGCCGCAGTGCAAGTCATGCCACCATAAACACGGAGGGGGGGCAGGCGTCTTTGAATAGCAGCAGTGTGTGTTGGAAGACATCAGGCGGTGAATCCATCATGCTACCACTGACAGGCCCAGCGATGGGAAATAAATATTTACTCTAAGCTTCCCCAAATCACATCCAGAGATTTCTCTCTGTGCTTTCTGTCTCTTCTTCATTGTTTCTGTCTCTCTGTATTTTAGTCATCCTGTCCCGCTTCTGCTTTTTTCCTGTTTCTGTCCTTCGCTCTTCTTTCTCTTTGATTCCTTTTTCTTCATCTATGCATTGTTTCATTGACTCTCATTCTCTCTATCATGGCCCTGACAAGACACACAGCAGAGCAGGGGCCCATGTAGACGTGGAACACAGGTCATGTTTCCACTCAAGCACACACACACCAACTCACACAAAAGGGGGTACAAACATATACACAAACATGCCCACTACACACACACTCACACACACACTCACACACACACTCACACAAACACACACAGGGTCAGCCTGAGATATCCATCTGGGGTTTGTCATGTCAGACATGGCCCATGTCTCTCTCTCTTCTGTAATTATGGCAGTATTTATTTTTTCAGATCGTCCCGCTGGGTTAGGAGCGTCCCGTGGTGTGGTTTGGACGGGGAAACACACTCCGCTCAAGACATCCAGCTTAGCAGAAAAAAGGGCGCACAGTACATTGACTAGAGATTGGTAACCCATAATTCAGAGATTTAATGTAATGTGGAGGAAGTGTGTGTGTTTGTGTGTGCGTTTGTGTGTGCAGCTGTACAAGTATAGGAGATAGGGAATGAGGCTGTAACTTTTCACAGCGGAGTCAACGCTCAACAGATTGAGTCCCACCAATGCCAAGACAGTGAGATTTGATATTATAACGTCTAATTTCATTCCATAACACTTAAAACCCACCCATAATGCCTGAATGACTTCTGTATGTGTAATGTATCTATAAATTCAGACCTTGTTGCCTTGCACAAAGTGTTCATCTGAAAAACCACAGTGTCTCAGGCTGAGATTCAAATTCAGAGTATGTCTGTTAATTTCCAGTCATAACTTGAAAAGCATATCATTGGTTAACTCAATATATTTCAGGTAGAGTTGTGCGTCCAGACATCACATGCCTTTTTCTAAATGATTCTATCATACACACATATTTATTTTGTGTTGAAACTATTAGTCAATTGACAGACAAATAATCAACAACAATTTTGATATCTGATTAGTAACTGATCATCAAATGTGAGGATTTACTGCTTTTCTCTATTTTATATAGCTGTTAATGGAATATCTTTGGGTTTTAAACTGTTGGTCCAACGAAACAAGCAAGGTTTCACCTATGGCTCTGGGAAATTGTGATGGGATTTTTCACTGTCTTGTTTTTTAACCTTGTGTAGAGTGGATTAGTAAACGATTAATCGAAAAAATAGTCAACAGATTAATTGATAAGGAAACTAATAGTTATTTTCATCATCACATATTTCCATATTTTATTCCTCTTCTGGACTTGGGTTCACAGTCATAAGTATAGGAATAGACCTTTTGGCAAACGCAATTCTTATAATTTTTACCCCTTTTAGTTTTGTCTCTCCTCTTATGATATAACTTACTCACTAGTGTTTTTGCAGGGAAACAGGAATGTGATGACACTGCAAGACCAAGTCCACAGGTTGTCCCCTTACAATCAGCCATTGCATTGCAAGACTGCAGAAGGGGATGCAGTAGGTCAAAACATACACCTGCAAGCAGCAATGCAATGGAAATGTACAATTTAAGTCATGAGTACTAGTTTTAAGTTCATGTTTGGTTTAGGCAATTGGATTAAACAGAACTTTCAAACCTGTCTGATTGTTCATGTTGCACTTGTGTCTTACGTAATGGTGTCTAATTGGGCTTTATACTGGTGTCTCTAAAATGAGACAGGTGAGTAAAATCATTACTGGAGAATAACCAAGTTGAATAAACACCTCTCTAAAATGGTTTCAGCAAAAACTGGACATTATAACCTTCATGAAGGTAGGATTTATTAAAGCACTGATGTATTAGACTACATTGGTTCACTGGTGCAAATTACCTTATCCGAACCCCACCACAAATCCTGGAATATCCTGCCTGTCCTAAAAATGACTGTTTCTTTTCTAACTCTTATTCTTTTCCTCTGGGTTGCACGACTCATTGTAATGACTGTGCATGTGTGTTTGTGTGAGTGTCTGTCCAGCTGAGTGGAATCACCCTCTGTCCTGGGCACGCTCAATGAACTTGGCACTCACCCAACTTTTTCACCACTCCTGGGCCTCCTTTCTCTTCCCTGTCTATCTGCCTCCTCATTTATCTTTATCGCCTTACAAATCTTTTACCCTCTTACTGTCTTTTTATCACTTTCCTCCAAGCTGCCTTATTCCTCTCTTGACAAAAACATAGATGAGTCCCCTTGAAACCCCCTCCCCCCCAACAAGATAGAGATAATGGCTTATGTCCAATCGGCCCGTGGTACTAATCAGCGACTATCGTGGGAAAAGCACAGGGGGACAGGCCCATTGTCCTGGGGAGATTAAAGTCCCCGAAAAGGCGGCATTGTCCGCCGACGGGGATAAATCTTCCTCCTCCCGTCACTCAGGGCCTGAATTCAATTCTCCTCAACCCCTCCTAAAAGAGAGGCTTATCTCCTGCTCAATAGCTTGTTGCGCTACAAGCCAGGCAGGAATGCACCAAGTTGTATCCCTGACACCCGCTCACTGAGTTAAAAAGGAATTAGGGGGGGAAAAGAGAGAGTGAGAGAAAGTGAGTGTCTGAATTGCGACCTCTATTTTGCCAGAGGATGTGCGCTGGGAGGCAGATTGAGGTGCCGATAGAAGCTGACAGAAGGAGAGGGGATGGGTTAGCGGGATTGATTGACTGCTGCCGGGGGATTGAGGCCAGCGGAGAAGAATAGCGGCCCGCTCAGTCTGCTTTCTCCAGGGCTGCGAGCAGCATGGTAAACTGCTGCCCCATTGGAGGACAGACAGAGGAGCCCCAGCGGAAGAAACCACTTGGGAGCTCCTGGCATGCGGTCTGGATGCCACCTAACTCACCCCTCCTTCGCTTTCTTCCTTTTTCTTTGCCCCCTATTGCTACAGCAGCATCTCTGTAACTCCAGTCCAGCGGGCATCACCAGTTGCTAAGATCCACTGCTTCCCAACACTTGGGTGCTCCACACCCCCTCCAAACAGATTCAATTCAGACCCCCCCCAGATCCCACAAAAAGGGATAGACAGAGACAGAGAAAGGATGGTTGGCAAATAAAAAGAACTTGTGCAGACTCAGACCCATAGTCCTGCTCTGTTTGGCCCAAGGAGAAAAACAAGCCCCGCGTCCCCATTTTTCACCCCTTTCTCTTTCACTATACCCCCATTGGAGCTATCTCCGGGAAGAGACACAAAAAGAGAGAAGAGAGAAAGCGAGAGAAATGGATGGTGAGAGAGAGCAAGAGAGAGATATCGATATAACATTCACTGAATGCCCCTTCACTTTACCACTCCTCTCCTTAGAAAAAGTTTCCCCTCTTTTGGACTCCCTTGCCTCTCCATACCCTCCTCCTGTTGCCCCTTGTATGAAAAAACAGGATTTTTCCGCTTTGCCACCAATTTCCCCATTTGTTGTTTATGCTCACTCTGTCCTCGCTTTCACAATGCACCCCTCCTTCCCTCCACCCCCCATTTACTGTGACTTGGCTCCATTTAATAACGGGGCTTACACCTGCTTACAGGATTAAATTAATTAGCACGAAACAGGGATCGGTGTAGGGAGGGGGGCTGAAGAAGAGGAAGAGGCGGGGGGTGGCAGAGGGAGGACAACAACAGGGGGTCAGGAGAAAAGTACAGCAGGAAGAAGGCACAATTAAGAACGGGCTGCTCGGTGGCTGGTGCAGGGCTTCATGTTCTGCCGGATGCTGGGGGTGGTAGTGGGTGCAGGAGGGGGTGGTGGCTTGTTTTCAGTAGAGGAAATGGGGTTGGCCAAAGGAACGGGGAGACTTGGGCGGTTGGTTGGTGTGTTGCAGGGACAAATGGTCTCCTGAACAATGTTTGGGTGTGCAGGGTCAGAGGTGACAGCCGCCATTGTGGGGACACGTCTGCACAACAGCAACTCTGCTTCTGGTTCCTCGTTCATAGCTCCTGCTTTTTCTGCCGAACTGCACAGTATAGAGCAGTGGTTTCTACCTGGGGGTTGGGATCTTCACAAGGGATCATAAGATGAATCTAAGGGGTGACAAGGGATTAGAAAATGATAAATAGCTAAATTCTGCTGCAAAGAATTATGTCTATTTTGTGTCTTTAATCTTTGCTTTTTCTCTTGTGAAATAAATAGTTTTACTTCTTCAGGCCTCTAAAAAGTATTCACATAAAAAAATCACTCTGCAGTTGAACTGCTCACAACTAAACAGTACAACAGAAGTAGACATGGCTGTGCATTAAGGGGTGACATGCAAAAACAATACAATGAAACAGTAAAAATGTTGAATTATACAATAAATTGAAAAAGACTGAATTAAATAAGAGAGAGAGCACTTTGCTGTCGCGCAATCAAGTCACCATCAAATTAGCATCAAGATTCACCATGATTTGCTTTGTAAATCCTGATCTAGTGGCTCACATCTGACTAAATAATCATCCATCCACCAAATGTCATCCACTCCACGCAGTCCGTTATGTGATTACACATTTTCACTTTTGATTGATACAGAGTCTTATAATGTGTTCTTTATTTAGAAAGGGGTTTATGAAAATGTGCAGCTTTGCCCAGAGTCTTCTCCTTGGGCTGTGCTGTCCTCTATCATCTGTCTCATTTCTCATGACCTCAGTCTTCTCTCTGTCCCTCTATCTCTGTCCCTCTTGAGCAGCTAGATGTGCGGTTAGAGGGCTGGATCCATCACGATAACCACTTACAGATGGGTTGCTAGCCCTGTCATGCTAGCAGATTTGATTTGTTTCCTTTAAGAAGTTTGGGCAAAATTGCACTCCCTCTGTATGTCTGTAGACGAACTGAGGTTTGCAGGTGTACGCGCACAAACCGAGGTGTTTCTTATCCATGCGCTAAAGTTGCCACATGGTTGACAAGATACAGTACACAAACACATTACCTTACATGCAGGCTGCAGCAATAGTCACATAACTGGAACACTGCATCTTTTACACTCATGCCTATCAATAGCCACGTGTCAGGTCAGTGTCCTTGAGCAAGACACTGAACCTCTACCTGTTCTCTCACTGTCATTCCGCTAAATGCCTGACATGTTATGCAAATGTTTCATATATACACACACACACACACACAC
>LKNJ01003215.1:40649-88688 GCA_002120245.1 Maccullochella peelii | reverse complement strand
TTTAGACTCAATGTAGTGATATATTTCAGCCACTAGGGGGGGCAATGCCCCCCTGCCTCCCCGCAAACTCCGCCTATGCAACTACTAAACATGGTGTATTTCTATGCAGTCTTTGTGCATGGAGTCCTTTCTTATTGGATACTAAATGTTTTAATGTAGAGAAGATTTGATGTAGCTCACTTACCTTGACTATGTACCTACCTTCTCCCTCTGCCGGTATTTGACTAGACAGATTCTCATTCTTGCACTTCTGTGATACATAAATAGCATGTTAGCATTACCCACATTACAAGTTAAATGTTTCTATTGTTTTAATATGAACATGTTTTGATATATAGATATATAGCAGAAAAGGACCTTTTCCAAGTGTATGGAAAGTCATTGACAGGTTGTACTTTATGGAGCTACAACTTGTACCAATAGGACATAGGATTTTGCTTCAAGTTTCTTGTGGAAATCTGGACTCTCCTGAAGGAAATTGATTTTTACCAAAACAGATACTTTTGTATTGGACTGACAAATAGCAAGATGCAGAAATTACATATAAAAACCTACATTATGGTATTGTTGGATGAAGTTAATCTTCTAGGTTAGGCTACTCAAGATAATTCACTTTGACAAATGAGATTTTACAAAGCACATGATTAGTGTTCAAGTTTTTTTGTTAAGTAATCTTGGCACTACATCACTTCTTTTGACACTAAATGGCTATTTGGTTTATAAAAAAAAAGTACACTTTAATTTGGGGTGGGTATGCCATTGGCACATCACTGGATGAGTATATACTCCTTTTGAATGTGTCTGCAACACCGTCTAGAAGTTATGAGTTGACCTAGCATTATATGAGGCCATATGCAAGATTTCAGGTCAAATTGCTTTGACATTTTAGATTAAGGCAATGCACTTTGGGTACAGGCTTTTTGAACTAAAGGACAAGTTAAGAGGGTATACTAAAGACTGTTTGTGGGCATGGGGCACTATAACAGGAATCTATATTATGAAACATTAATCCTTTAACCTGACAATTTGTAAAATGGCTTCTTGCAGCTGTGAGCACATTTGTCTGTAGACCCAAGTCAACCATTGTTATTTACCAATCTGCATCAGCTCTTAAAAAGCTGAAAGGAATGCTAGTTAAAGCAGGTTGTGCAGACTAAAGTATGCAAAAATTCACTGCAGTGACTCATGTAATGCAAGATGGGAGGCAAATGCCATATTGAAAGTTTACCACCAAGAGGCTCTTTAGGCAAAAAAGTGTAAACAAAATGTTTTAAGAAATTTGTTTATTCAGAGGTTTGACTGAGTGTTCAATAGAAGAATGGGTCCAGAGGAGGTCTGCCTTTGGTGGATGGAGTGTGTACTTCTTTTCTCTGGAAAAGAAAAGAGAAACTGCACCTACAGATCTCAGTCCACACTTTTATACATAGTTGGTCAAACTTACCCTTTTTTACTCCTTCCATCCCTTGCTGGATGGAGTTACTCATGCCTGTAGGATGCACACACTGGCCCATGCAGGCACTGTCCTCAACATTTGGGTCACAAATCATTGCATCACAGTGGACATAAATCTGTGGACAGACAGGATTTATTACACAGGGCTACATGCAGCTGATGCATGTGCTGCAGCCAATAGATGTGTCATTTGGATGTACGAGTCTGTCTCACCTCATCTTTCAGAACCTCGTCATCTTTAGTGAAGGTAAACATCTTCATAGAGAAGTGTTTGATGTGGGATGGGATGGCAACCCTGGTGTTGCTCATGACAGGATGGAAGGCAGTCTTGTAGCGGTCATCATAGTTCTCACAGCTAGTGAAGAATAAAACATTAAAGTTAATATTTTTGAAATTAAGACAGCATTTAAACAGTTGGGATTATGTGCAGCCACAAGATGCATTCCAGAAATGCAAACAGTACTTTTGAACAACCCACTCAGCTCAAAATCATTCAATGGGATATGCCACATTAAAACCACTGAAGTGACAAACTCAGCCTTTTAAATTAGTGGTAGTAAACCTGAAGTCAATTCAGATTCAATTTTGCCATGAAGCTTCAGAGGTACTTTAGTGCAAGGTTATGCTGAACATTACCCATCCACAATGATGTCCCAGCTGGGCAGAGAGGTCCTATTGTCATGAAGGGTGGCCCAACAGTTTGTCAAGTAGAGTGCCAACCCTGGGTCAGTAGACTGCATCAGCTCCACCTCAAAATACAGAGGCTGCCTCAGATATTTCACTACTGGATAATCTTCTGCTTGGTAAAAGATCTTGTATGATGAGTCTGGAGGAGAAAAGGCCCATTAAAAATAATCTGTTGACTGCACACCTCAAGTGTGTGCTAAAGCATTTTGTATGCACCAACAAGATAAAGGATGTCCTTTTAGTAAAATTTAAGCTTACCTTGGGCTAGCCTCATTTGCACCATCAGCTGCCCAAAGCCAGCCTCTGCTGTTGGGTCATTGTGCCTTGGACTATAGCTGAACGCTACACTTTGAGTCTCATTGACCACATAGTAACAGGAAACTGTTTGCCTAAAGAAAATATACAACAATGTGGTCAACCTTGGGCCCAGATGGTACATCAGGATAAGACTGGGAGAGTCCACCTACTTGTACTCAGGATCAGCTGATGCTCCTTTTACGTCGTTATACATGCCAATCTCATTTTGATATAACATGTAGTTGTCAAAGAACTAAAAATAAAGACAGGTGCCATTAAAAAAACTTTAACACAACCACTTTAATTTCTAGAATTAAGGTGATATTAGACTTACTGTTCTAGTGGTCCCACATGAATTGACAGCGAAAGAGAAATATGCAATGCGATCGTCACTGAACACTGGTTTGCAGGATGGGTCCTTTAGAGTCAGCCAACTTGGGATGAGATTGGACACTGCTTCCACCTTCACAGCCAGAGCTGTCATTGTTCCATTGGGGTAACACACTGGAAGGTAGAAGAGGCAGTGGGTCAAGATAATGTCCTTTAATCCAAGCAGCAGAATATACAATTTACATCTTACAAGTTGTTGCCAAGGGGAAGTTGCAGGCCAGGTAGAGATCAGCAAGCACCCAGTTGTTAGGATTGAATAGAAGCATGTCAATTCTCGCTCTGACTGAATCTGAGGTAATCAGCTGCAAGAGAAAGTCAAGTCAGCCTGTGCAGATGATTTATGGTGAGACTGCAGTTTCTCGACATACCTCGAATGCTGTGTCGATGGCAGTGTATGGAATTATGAGGCTGAAGTGTGTCCTGTTCTCCTGGAAATTGTAGCCCTCAGCCATCTCTGGTGTTAACTCTCGAAGTCCAACCATGGTCTTGAAATTTGTTTGACTGCCATATTTCACGCTGATGTAAAACTGGTTCTCGTCACAAGTGGCAGTGATTGTGGGTAGCACTGAAAGCAGAGATGTGGCAATAATTTGGCTGTGTTTTAGGTGGGGTAGCCATGGTTTCTTATCACATTTAATTCTGGAAGAAGTAGCCATTAAGATGGTCAAAGCAAAGAACTGAATCAAGATGATCTCACCAACATCCTGCAGAGATGCCTGTAACACCACTGGGTGGGTGAATGGAGTGCTTTCAGGCAGGATGATAAACCCAAAGATCAGAGGGAGGAAGTAAACTGTAACCAAGGCTTCAGGATTCTGCAAATAAAAGTCTTGTCACTGAATACCCTTCAGAAAAGTCAGACCAGCTGGTATGGTGTGACACTTGGCATATAATTTGTCATTTCACATACATCTTTCAGGACAACATCAGCATCAAAGGGCACTTTTAGAGAGAAGCTCTTGGTTCCATTGGGGAAGCTGTGCTCCTGGATGGTGAAGCCTCTGGCATTGCATGCATCAATAGTGAGAACCTCAGTGGAAAAGGTGATGTTCCTCAGCTCCACATCATGAAGGAAGGTCCCCAAGTGAATGTTGAACACCCGGTCCTCTGGAACAGTATCTGAGGAACAGAAGTGGCAGGTTTACCATCCCACAGAAGCCCGAGTAGTCTGTACCAGAAAGTGAAACTTACAGTTTTGGATGTGGGGAGGTCGAGGCATCAGAGGGGTGGTAATGGGGAACAAAACCTTGTATCTGGTGTCATCTTGGGTGTTATCTGCCCAGAGTACCTCAAGCATGGGCTCCACTGTGTAGGTGATGTGGTACTGGTAATCTGGGGCATGGCTCTGCAATCATTCATGGCATTTTAATAAAACACTCCAATTAAAGCGATTAGTCTTTCATATCAAATCTGGAGACTTCCCACCTTAAAGTAACCATCAGGCGATCCCACTGGGATCTCAATGATGATGTGAAAGTCTGTGGTATAGAGTGTGTAACCCCGTGTTGCCATCTGAGATTTGTCCAGCTTCTGCCCGTTGATGCCCATGTGCATTTCTAGGATTTTAAAGCTGCTGTCTGTCAGAGGCGTCACACGGCGAGGCACATGCCAAGAGATTACATCCTCGGTGAAGAGGAGGCCACCTGTTAATGACAAAAGCAACTGCTGACTTAGCATTGCAACAACTTAGTGTTTAACATGAAATCCACAGATTGCATGAGACTCACCTGTGGGACAAGCAGCTGCTAAGTTCATCACACTCAGACCATGTGGTGTTTTGTAGTAAGCGCTCACCCTGAAGACTTCCATGGGGACTCCAGCCACCTAAAAATTAGGGTTTGATGTCATTTTACAACAAAAAAATAATAATAATGTCAACACTGGAGATGTATGTTGCTTACATCCTCTGAATAAGTCTCTGCTGTATTGTACGGGCTTCGCATAACCAGACGGGTTGAGGTTGTCATGGCACCATAGCCAGCTTGTTCAGCCTCCCTCAGCACCATTGACACTGGTTCTGGAGTGTAAAATGTCATCTTCCAGATACCATGTGCTGCACCAGAAGCCTTAGTGAAGAGAAGCAAAAAACCTTGATCCTTTTGAAAGTGATGCCAAATAGTGCAGGGTGACATCAAGTCAACTGTAGCAACAATGAAAGTTGTTTACATACATCAGGAATGGTGTTGATTTTAGAGTTGTCTTCTTGGGTCTGCCCCTTAGCCTCAGCTTGTTTGTCAGGTGTAGCCATGTGGCTTGACACCTAAAAAAGAAAATACTGGTTTTACCATTTTGTAACCACACAAGATGTTAGAGCCATCAATGTAAAGTGACCTACCTCCATGTAGTTCCTGTCACAGAGAATCTCCCTGGAGGCCCACTGAGTGTAGCTGCACGTCTGCACCACATCATGATGAACCACATCTGAGGGACTCTGGCTATGCATTCGGAGTCTCAGGCCAATATTAAATGTTTTATCTTCCTACAAATGAAGGCACAAAAAGAAATGGGTGATCATGCAAAACTTGGCATCTGTAGTTTAGGAATTCAGCAAGTTAAACTTTTCAGAGGTGAAATGGAGCCAATCAAGTCATTTAAGCACAATTGCCCAACTGCAGCTGCATTTGGGCCATTTATCATGGTAAATTGAATCTTTGGGTTTAGGATACAAGACATTTGAAGCCTTCAATCTTGATATTTATCAAGATTTCTGATACTTTATGGACCAAGCAATTAATTGAGACAAGAGAATTATTGGCAGATTAAAGTCAATCTTGAATTTTTAATACTGTCCTCCTCACAGTAAAGAAAAATGTATTGTATCCCATTATATGTACACAGGAGTTGGAAAAAAGTTGTGCACGACAACACTGAAAGCGTGTTCAAGGAAGCACAAAATTGGGAACTACTGTTGGCCTTCAAAACAATATAGTGATAAATTAAATTGGTCTCATATGGACCATAGCAGGTGCGCCATCACTGGATAAGCAGGGATGCTGCCATTAAATAACCAACTCATACTTTGTTGTCCACGTAACAGGCCATCAGAGATGTGTAGATTCGGGTGTTACCCCACGGGTCAGACTCCATGCTGTATCCACACTGAGCAGCCAAGCTGGGTGTTAACACAACATTCTGTGTGCCATCTGTGGGGAAGGGAAAACATTTTTTTTTTTTAAAAGAAAAGAGGCAAACATGAAGATTACTTCCCCCAGGGATGAGCTAATCTGCTCATTATAGTCAGCCTTTATACTCACTGATGGCTTCCACCTCAAGCTGGTTCCCCACTGCTAGAGCCTCATCCAACGACAGCCTCATTAGATTATCCACACAGTTTAACCTTAAACCACTGCCTGTTGAAAGATAAGAGTTGTTGTGAGAAAGTAAACTGACTTAAGATGATAAAGTGATTTCATGAATGAAGGCTTACTTGACTGCAAATTGAGCTTAATATTTGGCCTTGCTTGACCCAAGATGATTACTGCAGCCATCAAGTTCCACAACAACCTTGAACAAATAAACACATCATTTTGAGACATAAAATTAGGAGAACTAGCAGTCACTTAAAGAGAAACAAGAAAATATACATACATGTCCGCAAGCCTCCGCATGTTGCAGTCTGAACGCAGCCAAACAAAAGGAAAAAAAAAAAAACTAGCAATCACTATCAGAACTTGGCACTGAAACCCCAGAAAGTCCCTTAACCAACAAACCAACTCTGAAGTGACGGACAAGACTGCTTCACTGCACCATCAACAGCTGTTTTATACACCAGTTAATCACAACGCACAGGTGAAACGCATTAATGATTCTCCACCCACCTCAGAGGCAATGAGCTTGAAATAAGCCTCTAAATCTTATGAAAAGATTGAAAAGTCTGAATATGTGCAGAATAAATACACATTAATCAGTGGTGTGGGAAAAAAATATTTATTATTCACTGATTACAAACATATATACATTTGTGTTCATCAGAAATATATATTTTTTAAATTATTATTATTAATTATTAAATCCATAGCATCAAAAGAATCTATGGTAAGAATAATGTAGGATTACCTTTCCTTAAAATTATACATCACCTAGTAGAAAGACTTAAAAAGACAAAAAACATGATTTTCCTTTGCAGCTGAGAGACTCCTCATCATTACTGTATGCAAACACTTGATTATGGTTTGTTTATAGTCACAAACCTCCTCCCAGTGTCTTTATTAATGACAGTAAAACCCAAGCTCATCGTTTTACCTGGTGCGCCTGGGTCGATCAGTCTGCACTCACAGTTATACAATGATATACTTTCATTTATGAGGCCATTACAACTTTTCCAACTGGAAGAGTCTTGAGTCAGTGCAGAAAAAGGAATTATCAATGCTCTGCTTAACAAAAATCTATATAAGCGTCGCGCCTGATCCAGTGGGATGTCTACTTCCCTTCATGTGTTCAAAGTGAAAATGTTTTTGCATTTTGCAACAATCGTGTGATTTTCAGCTGTAGCATTGCTTGTGCAGATTGCTTTATGTTGTTTGTGTTTCACTTTTTGGATCATCTTTAAATGATAAAAATGTTCATCTTCAGATTAAATAATGACATCTTCATTTGTTTTATGACAGCTGGAAAGAAATGTAAGTAAATTGACAACAATTGACGGTTTCTTTAGCCATTTTCATCATTTTTCAGGATATATAAAGTATGTGCTCTATAGTTTATGGGGTTGTCAGTATCCCCTGTTAATCTTGTGCTGCTGGTCCAGAAGGGTCTGCTGCAGGCTCACTTTGGCATCTTCAAAATCAGGATTGAGCTTTAATGCTTGCTGGAAGTCACTCTTGGCATCGTCGAAAAAACCTGTAAGATACAATGAGTATAATAATACACAATGAGTATAAATTTATGATTTGTACTATACTGCCAAACTAGCTTGTTAGGAGTCAGCGGTTGTATTTTTCTGGGCAGCATGTGAATACAGAGCTCCATCTAGTGTCTTAGGAAAGAACACACCAAACTGACTCCACAGGCATACAGCATCATCCCACCTGATATTGTGATCACACCATAGGTGAAGAACAGTTATTGATTTTAAAACTGAATCTCATCTCTGATCTACAAAACAATCACTGACACCAAGATGCATTTTGATGAAAGAGGGCCAACAGGAACTTTTTTTAAAAGGAAGCTTAGTTATTTTAATGCTGATAGCACTGCTTGAGAAGCTTGTAGGAGATGACTGGTGTAACGAGTATGTGTATGCTGTGTCATGACCTGGCTCGTGAGCCATGACAAAAACAGTTACATGGTTTTAAACTGAAAAGTGTATAAAGTTTATTAAGTATCATACAACAACTGAAAAACATGCTTAAGTTATGAGGTGTGTTGATCAGTGGTATCTTCTTTCAGATACCTTCTTTTAACACATTTTTTTACTTTATTTGTCAGTTCTGGACTAAACTAACCTACCATGGACTAGCCTTACAGATGGGTGACAGATTAAAGGAAGAAAATAACATTAAGTGTCTTAATAAGGTGTTGGGCCATCCTGAGCCTACATAACAGCTTCAATGTCCCTTGTTGTAGATTCTACAAGTCTACTGGAGGGATGAACACCACTCTTATACACAGTGAACATATTCCCTCCTTTCGGGTGATGATGGTGGTGGAGAGCGCTTATTCAGTTTTTTTCTGTATGTACATGTTTTCTGGTATGGATTTTGTAATTATGTCTTTGCACCAAACAACTGTAAGTTAATTTGCTATAGATTTCTCCTTGAATACATTTTTAATTTCAATTTGGACGTGAATTAATAACGAAACAAAAAGGACAAAATACTGGAATATGTCATAAATTTGACATTTATTTTGAAGCAGGTCCTGTGCGGAAGTCATTTTGCTCTGTCAGGCTTGGTGACAGACAGCAGTCTACAATGGCACTGTGTACTTTTAACTAAAAAAGTACCTTAGTATCTTTACCTAGTCTATAATGGATGAGTCCTCTGTTGTAGAAAGGTGTTTCCAACCGGCTGTCGGCCTGTATTGCGGAGGTGTAGTCCTCTACTGCTTCATGAAAATCCACCCGGAGGTACTTTATCTGTCCGCGGTTGTTATAAGCAGTGGCCAAATTAGTAGCTTCACATTCCCTGTGGAAACACGACACCGTTAAATCTAAGTGACACCGAAGAGAGAGCACATAATTAACGTTGGCTAACCGTTAGCGAAAACTGGGTCACAGAATTTGACAGGTAACAAAATATGGCGTAACATGAGTTCGACTACAGTAGCTGACCGTTATCACGTTTAACTTCTCCAAAAAGGACAAACGGTACCTGGACTGTAAGCAGGAAGAGATAAACTTCGTGTACAGTTCCTCTGCCATTTTGTAATTCTGCCTTTTAAACTCAGAGTGAGCATGTTCAAGTATTTGGGAGTTATCTTCCTCCATGAGTTGAATTCAGTGAAAGTCTGTTTGTGTTTTTCAACTGCGGATGTGACGTCAGTTAAGAGCCGGTCCAATGACGTTTTAGGACGTCTCAAGTAGGCGTGGCATACATCAACAGACTGAAAGCGAATATAAATAATTTATCAATTTTATTTTACTTACTTATCATACATTATCATCTACATCAAATTCAATCCACTTGTGGTTAACTACAATTCTTTCATATTAATCATACTAATTTTTTATAATAATAACAAAATAGTAACACAGGTACCCCTTTCTCTACAGTTTTATTTAAATTTGTAATATTGCTCTAGAATATTTTTTTAGTAACATAATAACCAGTACATTGTGCTTTCATTAAAATGTTGCACCTCCAGCTGTTCATTCTATGTGTGTGTATATATATTTTTTACTTTGATTTAATCTTAATATGTGTGCGTATTTTATTTTACTGTGTATGTATACTATAGGCCTACTATGTATATATTTGTTTTATTATGCATAGTGAGCATCTTTAGCACAAAAATCTCCTTTGAGTTTAATAAACTAATCTAGTATATTTTCTTATCTTAATCATATTTTCATTATAATTTAAGGTATTGAGTTTTCATATCAGATACAAAAATTGGTTGACTTATTCTGCAAGTAAAAAAAGGTGGATAAACTATTATCCTCAATCCCACAATATTATTTCCCATTAGATAACCCAAAATAACATGTGGTGATTGAAATCCAGAGCGTATGCAGATTGTAACAGCAGGTGGCAGACTTGACTCAGATCAGTCAGTCATCAGTGCCAGCAATGTAGGTGCAATTAAAACAAGTTCCGATTATACAGTATATAGTATAAGCATGACATTTTAACATAAAATCAATTTTTATATTATCCTTATAATGTGGTGGTGGTGGTGGGGGGTCATTTTAAAGAAAAGGATGTGACCCTCACAGACACAAACATCTGTCACACAAGCTCACTGCAGTAAATACACAACAAGGAGGCAACCCATCAGCAAACTGGTGACAAATTCTCAGACGATCTCCCAGGTGAAGAAGTCAACTGTCCTGGTGAAAAATGACACCTTGAGGAAGTAGAGGTGAGTCAACAGGCGTGCACTTCCCCTTTGCAGCCCATTTATCTCCAGACTGTGTGGACGAGTTGAAACAGATCAGACGGAGACCAGTTTGACCCAGAAGAAGAGGATGCAGGCCGCTGGCTGTCGACACTGCTTAGAAAATGGCAATAACATACAACCCGTGTATAGCTGTAGGTCATTACATTACATGAATCAAGGGGTTTCTGCATCCCAAAACATCCAGGAAGTCACAAACTATATAAAAGATAAGGAATTATACATCTCAGACAGAATTCATTAAAGAACAGTGCTTTTTCATGACAAAATTACCTGGTTCCACTGTGTTGGTCATTAGAGATCAGATTTGTTTATTTGAGGACATTTAAAACTCCATGAAGCTTTGGAAAGTCTTAAAAAGGTTTGTTTTGGTGAGGGCAACCTGTACAGCTGAAGCAAAGGTTGTTATGTTCAGCATCACCCTAAATGTTGCTGTTTGCTGAGAGAATTAACACAAAGTATTAAAGTCCACTTTGGTCTGGCAGAACCAGGACAAACATCCATCACACACCTTCATCCAGGGGCTCCTCTTCTCTGACAGACCCACAGCACCACCACACTGCTCTCATCACTGCAGTTCACCTTTCGCTGCTGTCAAAATGTCTCAAGTCAAGAGACTGAAACATCCGTTTCAGCTTGGTTCACCCAGATTGCACTGGTTCGCTTTAAAACAAAAATATTTTGAAATTATTTGCAAGTGAAACAAACTGCAAACAAATTAGGGCATTAAAAGAGCATTTAAAAATCAATAAAACATTTGAAGAATAATTATTCCAAGTACTTTTTTACCATACAGCGCCAGGTGTCTTTGAAGCTCATGTTTTCGCCCACATTAATGCAGTACAATTTTATCTGCTTTACTAAACACAGTTGGATTTAATTTTGTTGATTTCCCTTTTCTTATTCTGAGGACTTACATTTTCACAGCTTTTTGCCATGTTCTAACTTAATATTAGAGTAATAATATCATAGTATTCAATCATTATTGTGTAGTTTTTAAGAGTTATTTTTTAATGGGTCACATTGTGACAGATATGTTGGAAATTAGATATAACTTGTTAATTAGTGAGCTTTTGAGGTGTTAGTAGACATATTTTATACCTTTGGACAGAGGCTAGCTGTTTCCCCCTGTTTCCAGTCTTTGGGCTAAGCTAAGTTAACTGGCTGCTGGCAGTAGCCAGTAGTTTGCCATACAAACATGAGAGTGGTATCGATCTTCTCATCTAAGTCTCAGCAAGAATGCGAGCAAGTGTATTCCCCAAAATGTCAAACTATTCCTTTAATACGAACTGGCCTACAGCGGAGGATAACAGATGTTAAAACCACAAGTTCACTGGTTTTCCCCTTTTTGTACAACCACATATGGTTACTTTAAACATCCTCAGTGCATTTCTCAGGGCTCCTCATGTGTGATGAGGTTAAGGAAGAACATTTAAAATATGCCCTTTGTCACCCTTGCAAAACACACTTATTAATGAAACAGAGCACTGTTAAACTGTTTTGAGATATTGTTGAAAATGAAAGTTTATCCTCAACTTGTCTCATAACAGGGATGCATTGCACCGAACTTTACGTGTCTTTTCCACTTCTCGGAGGCGTGTGAGTCCCATTCATCTTCTTCCACTGAAACACTGGTGGGCTCACCTCTCTGACCGCCTGTGTGTGTGTGGTAACCATGAAAGCCGCTGAAGTAGCAAACAAACATAAAACAGCTGTCTGGTGTAAGGAAGGAGCGAGAGGATCCAAACCAGACTAGAGGTAAACGTTGGCATGTTGACTCTCTGCCTCGCACAGATGGAGCAGACAGAGAAGCCCTGTTGTCAGCGCTGTTTCAGGCAAATAAGCCAACTCATTCCAGAGGTAAAATGATGACCCCTGTCTGTTGTTTTTTTTTGGCAATGCTGAAGGTGTAAAAAAGACATGATGGTAATAACAGGGTATAAAAACAGATGGCAGTGTAGGAAAGTAAAAAAATTAATTACCCTCCAATGTAATTTATCAACTCAGGTCAGTCAAATGAATAGCTCTGCTCAAGCGTAGGTACATCTTAGACTTTAATCCAGCTTTATTTCGTATGTTTAGTGACTGAATGCGTGTTTCTGAGTAAGAAGGGTTAGTGGTTAGGAAGTGATCGTCCCCTGACCTCAGATATCAGAGTGGCTTGACTGCCAAAGTAAATTATAACACATTGTCAATAGAAATGTCAGAGAAGTTCATATTTACCTTTCTATATTGACACAGAAATACATACATGGCATTGAAACTTACAGCTATATAAGAGAGACTGATATAATGCCTCTTTTGTATCTACAGAAACATATTTTAGAGCGATATGTCGATTCTCTCAAATACCTTATAGTACTAGAAACTTTATCTTCATTGAGCCACAGCTAATTGTGTCACAAGGTTTCATAAAGATACAATGTGGGATTTATCATAATACATTTTTAATTTAATACTTTATTGCAATGTTTCCTTCATCATCTTCTGGAGAATTGTTTACTTAAAAAATCCATCCGTTGCACATTTTTAGTACTTTTTATATAAGTTAACTTAAATGAACAAATAACCAATACTAAAAAACATGAACTCAAACAAACCAAAACAAACAAACAACAATTCCATATCTTTGGGGTACATTTTAACCCATTTTTTTGTGTGAGCCCTGATTGTAAAGGTTCATTTTTCAATGTCCAAAAATTGTTCTATTGTTGATAGCCATACATTTAGTTTTGGTGGATTTGGCTGTTTCCATGTCCTTGTCACCTGCTTCATGGCCGTCACTTGCCATATGTTAAAGAGATGCATGTCAGACGATTTTATCTTTCCTTGCAAATTAATACCCCAGATATTTTCTTTCTAATACATTGTTACGTGTCATTCTTTGTTTTGTTGCTGTTGTGTCTGCTCTGCGTTCTAGGTGCAGCTCCTTGATTACTAACGGAAGGCACCTGGGTGAGCTGTGGGCTGGGTCTATAAGTGGCTCCTTACTCTGCCTAGTCTCTCTTTCCCTGGAACAAGACCCAGTTTCTTTGTGTGTTCGCCTAGTCTATTTCATTTTGTTGTGCTACAAATAAATGTTTTCTTTTTGAATTTAATCTGGTGTGGTATCCCTCTTTATGTTGCGGCCTTCGAGCCGGTCTTAACATTTTTATTGAAAGGAATTTATTACGAGAATTTATCTTGAATGATCAGTTTATCATAAGTCAAAATGTTACTCACAAACACTTTTCAAGTTACAATTCACGAGACTTTCATGAAACGAAACCCTTTTTAAAAAAATGTTCTTTTCTTTTTCAGCACTTTTTAAAGCAATTCATTCAAGTCATTACTTCTCTATAGTAGTTTTTACTGTCAGTGGCAGACCCATTCCCGCACTGGATTCAGATTGCTTTGCACAATGAATTCACGGGCCATGTTGCATACAATCCAGCATTACGGTTTTTAATTTTAGTGATCTCAGCTTCACTGTTTAGCCTCACAAGATTGTTAGTGTGACTTCACACAATACTGTCAGTATTACCTCTAAACCATGTGCACAAAACCACCTTTGTGATTACTTTTATTGTCCAATATATCTGTTTGGTTACATTTATAATATATCATCTCATAACATTCACAGACACAGAAGATTAACATTTATCATCCATGACACATAATACAACTAGTAATAAAATGTGATAGTTAAATTGTAACGGTATATAATAAAGAAAATATGCAAAAATATTTAATGTATTTTACTGGTTGAATTCTTCTGATCAGTCTTTTTTATTTTTATTTTATTAAAATCTGTTAATAAACCCAATTAGACATTTTCATATAAACTACTATACAATATGCAACTTTGTACAAACAGGATACAAAACATACAGTACAGGAGAAACAATGAAAATAATACTCGTTTTCTTTGGTTATTATACATCACACTATGTTCATATAGGTGTTTAGAGAAAATAATGTAAGTAGCTTTTACAGCAGTTTCAAAACATTGCATTTAATGTTCACAAAAATCCTACATTAACTGTAGATATTGTTACTCAACAGTCAGTAACTTGAGGGATATTGGTTAATGAGTCACAGCTTAACTCGGTCTGTGGCTGATATCCACACAGTAGTTACGGGACGGTGGATCACAGGAAGCACATGTCCATGTCCAGGAAGCAAACCAGCTAGCTGTCTCTGCAGAAAGTAAACAAACAAAAAGGTCAAAGCGTGTGGTGGGTGGGAGGCTTTTTGCTACAAATCACCCCAGAAAAAATAACTCGACACCTACCACTGCACCCAGGTCTAAGCACGGCCCACCATGTTCTCCAGACGCTCTATTCTCCCGGACACATCGGCTAGTGAGACCAGTCAAGGAAACTCATTTGCAAACACATTTCAGGCACAATTAGATGATCGAAACAGAATGGGAAATGGTGGTCATATTGCTCTCTTAAACATATACGCTGTTAAATTATATTCCAATAACAATGCCAGCAGGTAGAAGTAAGTGCAATGTGCTGCAGAGAATGTTTATAATAAAACGTCTTCCATCTGAAACAACAGGAAGGATATGCTTGGCTGTGAGCTGCTGGATGGCCGCCTGTGTCTGCTTCTGGAAAACCAGTCTGGCTTCACATTTACAGGGATCCTCCACCACCTCCGCCTTCACCTCTTTGCCGGGAGAAAGCAAATTTCACATCAGTGTAACAGATCGTGTGGAGAGTGAAAAAGCACACCGAATACCACCCACTCTACTTTTTCCAAATAGGCTGCCAAAGCAAATAGAAACACATTTAAAGATCAATGCTTTCCAAAATATTCTACAATATTAATTTACCATTGCCATTTTGCCACAACAATAATGCAATTATAGTGAATCAATTCCATAATATTACCCGATAAGTGTCCAACAAATACTACAGTCAACAGTGAATTATAGACCCAGGAATATGCACCAGTTGGTTGTGATGTTGTGAAGCCAAACTTAGAAGCCAAACACATACTGCACATTGCTTTTGAAGCTTTTACACATATATTTTCAGTTCTTGAGCAGCATCAGTATCACAGCAAAAAAAAGTCACATTTGCTGCAGGAATCCATACAGTATGTTCTTACGTTTCAGGGAACATGTTTTCTTGTCCGCATTCAAGATATAACCCTTCCGGCACTTGCAGTAATAGGAGGCATTGCTGTTGACACATATGTGTTTGCAGTCATGTCCCATGGCACAGGGGTCCAGACCTAGAATAAGCCGGGATTAAGGGATGGTGCTGTCAAGATGGCAGCATGGATACAGTTTCATGTGCTAGCATACAGTATACTTATAGGTATGTAGCTTGTGATGGGTAAGGTAGTGCTCTGCAGACTGTAAAAATCCACTAAACAGCTGATGGTTATCAATATCTCTTTCTAATGGAGGATATATGTTGACAAAAAGAAGTAAAATAAACAATTTTTTACTGCTACAGCTATTTTTGACTCATTTTGTGATATATTTTTTGCTTGTACGAGTTCAAAAAATGATATTTGCAGCAAGCTTTTCTTAGGTGTTTGTACTTGACCACATGTCACTTGCGTTGGAAAACTTGGTCCATTCTTACACCTTCACCACATCTCAGCCAAGGTCAATTGCGAACTGCTTATGTTCACTGTGTGTTGGACAACACAGGTAAAATCACAGAACCCACAGAAGTACAACTGTAAGGACAGTAACATGGACAAATAATTTATACCAGGGGGACAAGACAAACATCAGACAGTAACCTAGAAAGCATTCAAGTTTACAGCAGAACCTCATTTGTCCAAATCTTTGAAGTTCTTGTACCGCAAAGTCTGTAAAAATCTGTAATTCAGATCAGCAAATTGCTTCAGATTATTGAAATCTCCACACATTTCACCAGCAACAAAGCTTTTTGGAATCGATATGTATGTAGACAAGTGTGTTATGTGTTTGGACAAGTGTATTATGTGCAGGTTCTTTTATGACAGAACAAAGACAAACCATATAAAGAATAAAGTCTACACACGTCCATATTTAAGTGTATTTCAGTCATTATTGCATCAGTCTGGATGCCTTCATTCGCAGACTGGTTTGAAAAAGTGGGGTTCTACTGCACATTTAAATCATTTCAAATAAAAAGGGATACATTCAAAGCAGTCGCCATAATGATGCTTTGCTTGCAAAATAAATGACTAATGAGCACCATTTACATTTTTTGCTTTTAAAAAAAGAAGCTGAAAGTTTAGGGCTACATGGCCCCAAGACTTTACCCTGGTTTAACTTGGCGACTACAAGCAGGTTCTAGTGCCGACATCTGCAGTCCATGTGGGGGTTGAGAGCATCTGGCCTTGTATTTTTCCTCATGATTTCAGAGTTTATAATTCACCAATAACACGGTAAATGTTCCACAATGTGCAACAAAACCCCCTGTAGACTGTAGGTGCCCCTTACTGAGGAACTAGGACCAGGGTTAATGGTGGGGAAAAGGTCTCACAGGTCTGTTTGTCCTACCGCACAGGGTCTCCCTGAACTTGGAGGTCAGCTTCTCAATAACGCCGTAGGTCTCCACATAGAAAACGTGGTCCTCCAGGGGGATGCTGGCCATTAACTGCAGGGAACGCATGTCGGCACGGTCCACCCCAACAGCGTAGATCTCGATGCCTGAGGCCCGAGCTGTAGCAGACACTTCCTCCACCTGGTCTTGAGGTCTCCCGTCTGTCACAATGATGGCCACCTTGGAGATCTTCCTGGAGCGAGGCCGGGCTCCAGACGGCTCGGTGAAGGCTTCGTTCACTGCGGTCTTGATGGCAAGGCCGGTCATGGTGCCGGCCGCCAAGGGCCCGATGCGGGAGATGGCTTTCTTCATGTCGGGTTTGTTGAAGTGGTCTTTGAGCAGGAACTCGATCTTGACCGTGCTGGCGTAGTTGACCACAGCCACTCTGGTGGCGTCCATGCCCACGTCCAATGTGTCGACCATGTCAGCCAGGAATATCTTCACCTTCTCAAACTCACCAGGACGCACGCTGCGAGAGCTGTCAATGATGAAGACCAGGTCCAGGGGACGGCTCCTGCACTGAGAGTCTGTCTCTGGTGATCAACCAAACCATGGCAGGATTAAGTCCATTTAATACTAAAACCCAGTTAATTATTCAGAGAAACAGTCAAGCTTGTTGGTTAAACTGTCACAGTGAGACTGATACAATTAACAATCAAGAACAATACACAGGACACTTTGGGATGCACAATACACATTTCCATGGTAACAAAAGGAAACTGTTGTGCATCACTGCAGAGGACAAATAAATGGTTGTGGTTCTGGTGAAATGATATAGTATGCCATAATACATACTGTATCATTTCAGTCTCATCTCATTTCCCTGAATGAAAAGGATGCTTGATGCCCCACACATAAAAAGTGACATCACACCTAAAGATGGAGACAGTGTTAGGAGCCCTGCCTGTCAAATCATATTCACATATACTAAACTACATTTCTGCAGTTTAGCATCAGATCCTTTTTCAAAACAAAAGGACTGACTCTGCTTTTATGAAAAAACCCATCAGTTTTAGCTCTGTCTTATTTAAACTTCAAATACAATAAAATGACATCTGCTTTAAGTGGCGAAACAAACAGATCTGACCTGGAAAGCATTGAGGAGCATTGGTTGGGTTGGAAAGCAAACCTGACTGGTAATATTCTACCTGTCTCCACAGGACTGATGGTGGTGATGAAGCCGCTTTGGGTACTGACCGGTAGCATCACAGGAGCGGTGGTCTCCACTGGCGGCACAGTGGTCACCACCACTGGCATGATGGTTGTCGCCGGTGCCACTGTAGTTGCTGGCAGAGTTGGTGGCACTTTTGGCTCTGGTAGAGTCGGAAGGACGGTAGGGAGGTATACCACAGGTGTTGTTTGTACTGTTGGGTCTGACTTTATTGGGCATGGACCTTTCAATTTGTAAGGGAACGGGCCTTTGAGCCTTTGATGGGGATGGTGAGCGACTGGTGGAGATAGACTTTTGTATATGTGGTGCATTTGTGGTGCCACTGGCCCTTTGAATCTGTGGTGATAGGGCGGCACAGGGACTGGGGGTCTGTGGTAAGTCACTGGAGGAGACAGAGGAATAGGTCGATACACTACCGGTGGAGGGATCCTTGGTGGCTGGTAGTGATAGTGATACCCTCCTCTATACGTGTAATCACTTCTGTGAACTACAGGGCCACCAGAAAGGAAAAGTGATAGAGAACATTAGTAGGTTGAAAGTAGGTAAACAGGAAAGTTGTGTAAGTTGACATTATGAGGGAAGTTGTAGTGAAATATACAACAACTTTTGCTTTCTTGGGAGCACAGACAAATTATTAGTTGAAGCATGAGCGTAAGTTCAGCCACATGGGTTGTTTGCAACAAGCTGGGATTATCCTGTATAGAGCTTGTGAAACACCCAGGCAAGAATTTCAGATTTCATGCATGTTGTGTTTTGATAAAAGTGCAAAATCCTGTCGTTACACTACTGATTATATTACATTTTTGAAAGATGAAATATGTAGTCTTACTAGGTCAGCTTTAGCCTTTAATATTTTATTTTCAATTTGCAAAAACAACAGTTTTAAAATGTAATCTGCAAGACTTAATGATTTACATTACAAAACAACTTACATTATTTTTATGTAAACACATCATAACTGGTGACAAGAGATTCAAAAAGTCTAATGTGGCTAGAAAGCAGCTGTGGAATGTAACGCAAGTACATTTAATCAAGTATACTTAAATACAGTGTTAAGGTACTTGTACTTTACTTTAGCACTTCCTTGAATTGCTACTTTATACTGCTACACATTTGAGAGGGAAATATTGTACTTTTTACTCCACTATACTGATTATAGTTACTAGTTACTTTAATCAATGACATTTTACACACAAAACCAGTGACGAGCTCATACAGAATGATGCATTGTTTTAAACTACCAAACAGTATATAAAGAAGGAAAAGTGAGTTCCACCTTGACTACTACATTAAAAATGTTGCTTATCCAATAATCTGATATAGTGTGTAATAATACAGTATATCCCTTCAACCCTTCAAAGGGTTACAAGATCAATCTGGGGGATCATGAGATGATTAAAGGGAGAGGTAAGAAGAAAAAAGTTATGCTGTGCAAATTTGTATTCATATTTTGGACTTTTCTCTATTCTTTGATAGGCTATTTAATTTTGTGAAATGTTGAAGTTTTACCACTTTGGGCCTAAAAGAGTTATTTAAATGAAACGAGCTTAGAGGTTTAAAGGTTAAATGTGTCTTACAACTCATAGACATCCTCCTCACATAGAAAGTAACAAGAAGTTTTTTTTTATCTAAGGGGTCACAAGACAAATCTCTGGTTTAATTTTTAGCAATGCATTGAAATTTTATAAGCTTATCATATGCTTTTTAATATAAAATCTTCATTTGAAAAGTAACCAGTAGCTGTCAGATAAAATGAGTGGAGTAAAAAGTGTAAAAAACTTTATAGTACTTGAGTAAAGGTAGTCTTTCCACCACTGGTATTTTTACACTGCTGTGTTTCTACTTTTACAGCAAAATATACTTCTTCACCCTTGCTAGAAAGGACCAACTAAACCTGTCTTTCAGATAAAGTATCACAGTATTTTGGAATAGCAGTTTCAGTATAACTTACTTGCTGGATTCAGGGTCCTAAGCGGTGGTCGCCCATTATTTCTGGTTTGTGCGTAGCTTTGTGCGGCTATCAGCTGCGGATCTACCGCACGGAGGTGGTATGTGGCCAGTACATCAGACAGCAGCAGTGAGGCGCAGTACCAGAGGCTCCAGAGAAAAGACTTCATCATACCTGCATGCAGAGTCCTCCGGTGGTCTGTCCGGTGTCTGCTCTCAGTCCCACAGGGTCCTGCTCAGCTCAGCGGGGGTCTGACCGCCTCCACATATGAGGGTTCTCAGTCCAACACGTCAATCTGTCTGCCCAAACCAAAGGTGGGACACTATGTTCAGGCCGCGGTAAAAAAAAAAACGGTATGGAGGACGGTATAGAAAACGGTTCACATGTGTGTCCTAATCTGCACCATTTTCTGTAGGTTATTCGTTTTTTTATCATCTGCAAATCCAAATTTTCCAGATGTTCCTGACAGAGGTCACGAGTCCCACAAACGCACCACTTTCCACTGCCAGACATTTTGGCCAGAAACCAAAAATGTCGCAAAATGATTCCAATTATTTTTTTATTTAATCCGTGGACTATTCAATACACCATTTCCCACTATGAAGGCCTAATTAGTCTTTAAAAAGTTGACAACATGCCGCTTTAATTAAAACCAAATTCAAATTCAAATGTGCTGTGACAGAATAAAGTGATTTTATATATTATGTAATTCACAAACCTGGTAAAAACAACATTTTGACTAAGTCAGAAAAACAGCTTGCTACATTACTGTGTGGACTTTTTGCGCATGTAATAAATCATTTTTTGCATCTGAACAGCTTCTTCTTTTGTCAGTTTTAGGCATTTTTTTCTATGACACGAGACCGTTTAAACCTTGGCTACATGCACCTGACAACTTCTTGAAAACCCTAGATTTAAGGTTGCAAAGCCGCTCACATTTATCTATCTAGACCTACTTTACTATGTTTTAAGTCCTCGGTAGTCAACTCCTTTACATAGTTTTCATCCTCATTTCTGAACATTATATTTGAGTTTTCAAAATGTATTCTTGACCTTTAGAAACAGAAGTTGACAAAACAATTTCACCTCAAGATCCATTTAGTATCCAGAACAGCTACTTTTCAGCCAACATGGATGAAAAACAGCTAAAATTCAGATGAACTGAATGATATAATCGAAAGCTCCTGACAACCCTTGGCTATTACACTCTCTTTTGAATTTACTTCAGCATGTCTGACACAAACAAAAGAGTCATGGTGATATAAATGTTCTGAAACGTTTATTGAAGTCAAATTTATTTCCACTAGGATAAAAATCATATTACCAGTAAAGTAATGGGGAGGTGATAAGCATGCAACTACTAATGTTCACAAGACTAGCCATTTGCTCCAGATGTTAGGTGAGAAAGTAGCAGAGAAAATTATCCATCATCAGTTCCCTCTGCTGTCTCTCTCCGTCTGTTTCAGCTGGAAAACTATTCACTAGCTTTGCTAACACATGGGGGCAGCGGAGAGATGAAAACGTCAGGGGGACCACAGCAAAGCTAAATAAATAACAGACAAAAAAAAAAAAAAAGTGCTACAGACTCCATTCAGGACTGAGCTGGAATAGTCTAGATCTTAATAATTAGGGGGGAAAGAAACACAATTCCAACAATAAGAGCAGTAATAAGTGGATTGTCATAATAGTTTCTTTTTTTTTTTTTACACTTTATATATCAATCTATAGATAGGATGGTGCTGTATTGATGATAGCATTTCAAGCAATTCAATTTTCACATGTATCCCTTTTACTAAGACATAAAAAAGGCCAGGGAGGGCGAGCAGGGGGCTGGTAGCTTCCATTGCTTTTCAAACATCACATTCATTCGTTCATTCACTTCACACAGATTTCAGTCTTTCCCACATGTCTCCTCTCACACCTCTGAGATGCTCAATAGACGCTCTGTAGAAACACAGTGGGTAGGGTTGAACAAAACATTTTCAATGGCCTTACAGATAACACAGTAGGTAAGGGGGGGGGGGGTAAGGGCATAATGGTGTTCAGATAGGGTTAGTGAGGGAAGGCAGGAATGCATATGGTGGTGTGTGTGCATGTGTGTTTGTGTTTTGGCAACAGTGCTGGTGCTTAAGCGGGCATGTAAGGGGGAGGTGGTTCCTTCTCTGGCATCTTCATTGCCATCTCATAAGTGGGCAGGATGTACTAAAGAAGAAAGAGACAAAAACACAAAGGCTGGTTAGAGTCACTGCGCAGAAAAACACCAACCAGACACTCTTTATAAAACAATGTTGTTTCTGAGCAAAGATATCTAGATGCACACAGATTATAACACTGTCAGTACAGATTAGGGCTGCAACTAACGATTATTTTAATTATCAATTAATCTGCTGATTCATTTCTCAATTAATCGTTTAGTCTATAAAATGTCAGAAAATAGTAAATAAATCATAATTTCCCAGAGCTCAAACTAACATATTTAAATATCCAAAAAAACAAAGATATTCAGTTTATTATCATAGAAGACAAAGAATACTGGAAACAGTCAGTTTGGCACTTTGGCTTTAAAAAAAAAAAAAAAAAAAAAAAAAAAAAAGGAAAAAGATAAACGATTATCAAAATTGTTGCAGATCAATTTTTTGTCAATTGACTTTAACAGACTAATAATTTCAGCTCATTTCACATTGATTCTTTTAAGATGTGGGGCAAAGCAGGGACTCTGATCATCTGCAGTACATTCAGCAAATCGTTTGTGTTTTATCCACTTTTTACACTTCACTTTTAAAGAACAGTCTAAATAGAGCTAAAACAAGTGGTTGATCAAACGATTTGAATGTTTGCTGGTTTTCTTAATCTTCTATGATTGTTGGACAAAACTAGTAATGTAAATGTTAGCTTGGTCTTTGGGAAATTGTGACTCCCCCCCCCCACAATTTTCTGACATTTTATACACCAAACAATTAATCGATTCATTGCCAAAATAACTGGCAGATGAATCGATGATGGAAATTATTGTTAGTTTCAATCCTAATTCTGAGTTTACTTCACCACGAGAGGACTCAGTTTAGTGTAAACATTGGTGCGTGTGCTCTAGCATAAGAAAAACAACTTTTTGACGTGTGACAAAATATGAGAAACATTTAAACCTCTAAAGATCTTAAAGGTTTAATGGATATTTATTGGTGGAAATAATGAGCCTTAAATTATGTATTATAATTATTTCTAAATTTAGCTGTAATTAATGTTTTTTTTTTTCTGACATGGTAAAATCTTATGAACAGATACTTTATTCAGTGATTGTCCTCTTGGCTTTTCAGACTGTCAATGTGTGGACGGGATGCCACCTGCTGGCTTAACTTCAGCATTACAAATTGCTGCGTCTGATAGTGTGGAGCGTGTTTTTGTGACTCATAAAACTCATAATGGTCAATCAGAGAGTGTCTCAGGCAGCTTGTATACCTGGGGAGGGGTCTCAAAGGCAGGGTAGACAGCGATCTCTGGCATGTTCCTGTTGTTGATGTATTTGTAGCAGTTCCACACACAGTTGATCAAGTAAGCCTGGAACAGAAAGATAAGAACGTGTGACTCAACAGTCAGTAAACACTTCAAGTCCTATAGCTCTTTAAACCACAAAGTCTCTTTTTCCATTTAAAAACAGCAGAAGACATTTAAATAGGGCCAGACCCACATAAACAGAGGTCTTCTCATATTAGATTCTTTTTATATTAGTTTGCTTTAGAGGGACATAAATGAAACGAACTAACACACTGAATAAACCAGGTTTAACTGTGAATCACCAACAGTTTCACCTTGAGGATGATGAGGAAGGCAAAGAAGACGAGAACAAAGAGCAGCAGGCAGCTGGAGTCCAGAGAGAGGAGGTTGTCCTTGTATGGGAAATCCGGCTGAAGAAGAAAAGAACAGACGTCACATAATGAATAAAACTTTTTTATACTTATTCAAGTCCCATCACCATCAACGCCACCCCACGATCAATAGAAAAAAAAAAAAAAACTTTACTTTGATCAAGTCATTTTTAAAAAATCTGATTACACAAAATACAATGCTATGCCAGGAGTTTATCCTTTGGTTTCCTGATTAGTTTGAGGGACTGACTTGACTGTAGCTTTTTGGCCTTTTCACCATTTTTCTCCTCAGTTTCTATGAACATGGAATCATATTCTAAAATACCAAAGAAGGGAGGAAACAACAAATTGTTAATGTGAATGCATATAAGATTGGCATTAAAATCAGAATAACTTGATTCCTTCAGATAAACCTTGGTATGTCTTGGTAAATTTTGGTAAAAATAAACACGGGAGCGGTGTGATTGATTCATAATGTCATCAGGATCAGACTGTGGATTGGTGAGACGGTCGGCACTGACCAGCTGGTCCAGGTAGTCCTTGATCCTGGGTAGGTAGGTGAGAGAACTGATGGCCACCAGGCAGCTCAGAGCAAAGTCAAACAGCTGGTAGCAGAAAAAGGGGATGAGCCAGCCATCACGGTGCTGAGAAAAATGATAACGGGTGGAGACAAAGTAACGTCATTAACAAACTTATCAACTGGGCAGATACTATTTGAGGTCAGCGTGTACAAGGACCATGTTGCATTTTTTCCAACTTTATCTCCACACACTTGTCTTAGTTTAACATCCATCCAGTAGGTAAGCTCTATTGTCCTCTACAAACTCTACAGAAGAGGATGCATTAACAGCCTGAGCAGCAACCAGAAACACTGTACTCTCCATTGTTTTAAAGTCTACCATTAGTGCTCCAAGTTCAAAGTTCTCGGTTTGGTTTTCCTGGTTTAAATGTCTAATCAGCAATTTTCCTGGTTGGAAAACATTTTTCCTACTGCCCAGGCTGTGACTGCACCATCAGATGTGGTTTGGGGTAAATGAAAAGAGCCTGCCTACAGAGACAGGGAGTGGTGATATTGTAATTGTGTATAATAGCATGTCTTACTATAAGAAACACACAGAGAAGGTTGAAACTCAGCAAAGTGGTCCTTTAAATGGGCCACTTCACAACCTCTACAGGCACTGTTGGCATCTTTTCTACCAAAAGCAGTGTACTCCGGCCTTGACGAAAATCTACTTTGCTCTCCGTTCCTACATTATGTAGCAAAGTACTGAATATCTTTGAGATATTATGATAATGGATCAAACATTTAGGGTATTTCATTGGGACACTACAGCGGCTCTGCACCGCTACACTGTGTTGGAAAAAAGGGATCTACTACTGTTGTCTGGGAGGCATGTACTTGCAGAGCTAAAGTACAACTCTTGCAGGGACTGCCGGCATGCACAGTGCACCCAGCCTGCAGATCTGTGTCATACTTTAACTGTGCAGTCATCCCAACTAGCAGCTTAATGCAGGGCCACGTCAGAAGGCTATCAAACCTGTCAGTCTTGATGCCATCAGGCACGCCTGTGAGGTAAAGATGACAGGCAGTGAGAACATAGCACAATGCGCTACACTCCCGCTGCATCAGGATTCTTCTGAACATCCAAATAAAATGTAAATGTACTTTGGCATTTCCTGTTACGTCTTTCTTACCTCTTAACTCTGGTGCCATTATTGTACAACTTGAAAGCAATGGGGGGTTTTATGTATGCACATTCTGGGATTACAAATTTGCATAAGAACCCCTGACAGTACTTTACATAAAGCGCATGCTGTCAAAAGAGAATAATAATAATAATAATTAATAATAAAAAAAAGGGCACCATATCCACTGTGCACACTTACAGTAATGGCTCCATACACCATCATGGCACTGATAGTGAGCATCAGCAGAGAGATGGCAAATCCAACACAGGCATTCTCTGTATGAGAAAAAGTGAGAATAAATAAATGAAGGCAAAGATTTACTACAATTTTAGTTCCACTTTAGCCTTAATGTATTTATCAGTGAGTGTGGATGAATGTATATTTGCCTGCTCTTATTGAAGCAGCAATGATTTGCATACAGTGTAAGTGAACTGTCTCCAGGGCTTCCCTCTTCCCAGCTAGCTCTATTTTCAAAGGACAGCTCTGGGGAGCATTAAACCTCTCCCCGTCAGCTGCGTAGTGTCGGTAAAGAATGAAACTCAAAGTGGGATAATTAAAAGGCGTGCCTTCCATATCCTCTTTTCTCTCCATCACTCAGTCTCTTGCTTCCTCAAACTGTTCTGCCTGTTGCACTGGAGAGGTGATGCTTGTGAGAGAGCTTCTGCAGCAATGTGGTCCACAGACATTTCTTTGTTATTCAGTAGCTGAACAACAGAACAATTTGATACCTTGTATCAGTTTATGAAACTGTCTGTCTAGGGCTGATCTTTATGTTATTGAAAACAAAAGTCGTATAGGCTTAAGCTCTGGTATTCATCAAATTATGAATACGAAGGGACTTCACAATGGAGTTGATGAAAATACCACTTTTATTGTGTGTAAAACATTAAGTTCAATCCTTAACGGATCTTAGTCAGGGCTAAACAGTTCTATTTCTTAGATTCATGTCAGTGTGTTGTTCTACCTATATTTAGTTATAGGTTTATGACTGGGCAGGGTCAGGTGTGTCAAAGAAATGCAAGATAATGCAATGCTATATCGAATGTCCAAAAAAAAGTGAACAGTGCTTAAAGACTTCATACAACCTTTACTTTTTTCTTTTTCTTCAATTAATCTGCTAATTATTTTCTTGAATAGGCCATGTTTGGTCTATAAAATGTCAGAAAATTGTGAATCACACTTTTCTTAAGCCAAATGTGACTTCTTCAAATTGCCCGTTCTGTCCGAATCAACAGTCCAAAACCCAAAGATACTGTTTACTTTCACATAAGACAAAGAAGAGCAGAACATTGGAGATTTGGAGAAGCTGCAACCAGAGAATATAGTTAACTATAATTACCTTAAAGACAAATACTTTACTTAATCCAAACTAAAAGCCATA
Organism: Maccullochella peelii; assembly: GCA_002120245.1. Lineage (NCBI taxonomy): Eukaryota > Metazoa > Chordata > Actinopteri > Centrarchiformes > Percichthyidae > Maccullochella > Maccullochella peelii. The sequence goes on along the minus strand of LKNJ01003215.1, from coordinate 61,714 downwards.
GAACATTTTCACATGTTCTCTCTATCAGTTAAATTGCTTTTAACCATGGCCTGAAATGTGGAATAAAATGAGTGCTGCCTGATGAAGCTGCACTAATATGCTAACATTGCCTCTGCAGGCTGTGGACAACCTCCACTGCTCTGTGTGCTGGCATGAGCCTGCTGTGGGAAGGTCAACCCACCACGGTTGTTTCCCCTCCTCTCCCGCTGAGTCACTGTTTCAGGAAAAAATGAAGAGGCCTTCACCAAGCCACCAAGCCAGTCAACAAAACAACTGCCAGCTAGTAAGAAAGGCCACTCTGATAGTCACGCCTGCCCTGGCACACAGATATACAAACACCTAGCACAACCATAAATCCTTGAGGAAATACAAAAGGAACAACACAAAGAACACCACACCAAATCATAACATTTTCACAGCAGTATTCGGTTGTCCTCATGAGTTGTTTTGTTTTGCAGTCAGTGGGGAGTTGTGCTCCCTGTGGAAGATGAATCACATATCAACCTCAGCAAAACAGCAGCTCACAGGTTAGCGAAAAAAGCAGTTATACACTTCTAAATCCCATTCAGAGAATATTTATTCAGCGAAGTTTCATATTCTGTTTCAACAGAATGTGTTTGATGTGTAAATGCTCGATAAACTCAACATTTCTACATGTTCTATAATGCAGTTTGTTCGTCCTTACAGTAATTCTTATGTAGCGTTCACTACTTACCAGACATCCTGTCGGAGGCAAAGTAATGGTCGATGACCTCATACTGCAAGTCAATAGTGGGAACGTTCTCTGGGTGGGTCACAGCTACAGTCAGCAGGATGCCCATCAACAGGTTGACTACCTAAGGGGAGGAAGGGGGACAAAGGAAAAATAATTATTTTTTTTAGCTGTACTTTTGCATGTCTTAGCACATTTACAAATTGTGTATCCTTCACATAATTAACAACATTCAAATACAGTTTGGAATACGTTTTAGATTGAATTCCTCCCTTACAGGCAGCCATTGGTTTCAGCCCATGTTAATATTGTGGAAAAATCAACTTGCAGAGTCATGGATGAGACAGGCAAGATTACATTCAATAATTTACCGCACTTTTTGTCAAGGTTACTTTATCATCATGTGGGAACGCAGTCGTGAGGAGGAACCATTCAAGGACGCTCCGGCGTTCAAGCATTAATAGCCTTCACTATGTTGATGAAAAAAATACATTCCACAAGACGAACCAGCAATTGTAAATACTGTGAAAACACACTGATTGCTCACTGGCATGAACTGAAACTGATGGTTATTGGGAAGGAAGAAAAATGTAACTTATATGCTGTGAAAAATAGTTGGCAATACTGTAACATTTATGTAATTTGAAGTTAATGTGATTCAGTGGGACTACTCTAATCTTAAAAACTATCTTTTGAGAGGTGGAACTAAAACTAAACACCCGGACCAAGAATGCCCTCAACGAAACAAAACCAGTTTTACACCAATGTCTTCTCTTAACATCAACATCTTATCTAACATTCAATCAACTCACAAGAGCACAAAACGGAAACTTCTGCAAAGCATGTCTGTCGATGTAGGTCAAGTTTAACTACAGAAAAGTCTTGTGTTGTGGGCAGGCCACTTGTGTTTAGCAGTTTTTGTTTTATGTGTGCGCATGAGGTAAAATTTTCTGGTGAGATTCAATCATGACAATTTAGGTGAAGAGAACATAATAATAATCCAAGTCCAATTGGTACAACTGGGTAAAAACATTTAAACACACCCTAAACCAGTATGGGCCAACTTGGCTGACAGGGAAGCAGCCTCACCTGCCTGACCATCAGGTACCATAATTAAAACTTGAAAAATGAACATTATTTTTCAATTGTGTTGTCATGGTCGCAATTGCAAAAAGGTTCTTCAACACGATAAAGTCTTAGTGACACGTGCGTAGGGTCAAAAACTCTTGACTGGGAAGCAAATGAAAAATCCCACACACTGTTCAATACTTAATTCTTAATTAATTAAAAATCTGAGGAAAGAAACGTTGTTGAGAACTGAAACCTTGTAAATACAGTGACTACAAGTGACTAACCAATACATTTTTGTTTTTTAATCTATTGAGCCTCTTTACATCATTTACCAACAAACCAGAGCTTGAACACAGAAAAAGAGATCTCCAGTTAATTACTTTTTAACCTGTTAAAATGGCTGGCACCATGCATCACATTACCAGCCTCTCCAAAATGTACCAGCAGCAAGTCTTAATGTGCCGACCTGGCCCATAACTGTAGCTATGTCTGGTTGTTATATCAGATTTTAATGTCCATTGTAAACAGGTTTGAAAGTGCTTTCGTGGAAATCACTCAGCTCACGCGTTTTATGTGTGTCAAATATCGTCAAGCTGAAAAAAAACTCAAGAGGATTTCGAAATGCAACCACAACCAGGAACATCTGGCATGTGATGTGGTGAAACGAGAGGAGATTAAATGAGAGTCCTGCAGAGACGAAATGTGCAGAGGGCAACAATAGCTAACGTTAGCAGTTAGCTACTTCAGCGTGCCTATGAAACACAGTCCGTTGATTTTAACTACACTTATAATCCAAATTACATTATACGACAGAAATGAGACTTAAACCTGACCATAAACATTTGTTTTAGCAAATGATGTTACTGCGGATTCCTTCATAGTCAGGCTTGATTTGACAACCGTTATGTCAGCAAGTCAGCGGAATGTCGGCTAGCTTGCGCTAACGTGCTACATAACGTTAAGTCACAAATGTCACATATTTTAAACCTTCAGATCCCACTCGGGTGCTGGTAACTTGCAGGCACTTGCTACTTGTTGTCTTTTCTATCCGTATTTTTAAGGTTGGACGAGTTGTATCGACAGGAAAACTCGTCTAACGTTAGTCAAACTTGAAATGATAGTAGCCTATTGCTAATGCTAGCGTTCTGATAACGTTAACTCTCGGCATGTAATGGCTGTTATAAAATAGTCAAAACTGACGCCTAGCTAACATTGGAGTTGCTGACAGCAGTCATAATAACTCATTCTCAGAAGCCTTTAACGCTGTCTAGTTGACATTCATTATATAACTTACTACTTAAGCGAACTTAACACAACTGATAGGCAGTGCTAGCTAACATTAGCTTGCTAACCCCCCGCCATCAACCATTTTACGTACCATGTACCATGTTCCCAGGATGATGGTCCCCGTCCGGACGTGGCAACATCCACAACACCTGGTGGTGTACAATCTGTCTCGACTAGGCTTAAAATGATGCATGTCCTCCACAAGTGTAGGAAGAAACATCGGGAGAACTGGTCGTGGAGGAGAAAAATATTCTCAGCATCAACAGTAAGCGAACGAACACGAAGGAACGCCCACCACTTCCCTGTCGACCTGCGCTGCACCGCGGATGAAAACAAACGCTCTGACGGGGCGGAAGAGGCGGGGACAAGCGTTCACGTTCACTTCGCCCCTGCATAACCAACTCAATGACCAAAATAATGAAAGAAAAACAATTAAAAAGAAAAAACTTCAAGAACAATACACCTAGACAACATTCTTCAACTTGACAAAAATTATTGTTGTTAGTCTGTTAAATATTATTGACCCAATCTTGAGCTAAAACCTAGTTTTAAAGTTTTTATTATTTCACTTTATATGGTGCTTACATGGTGCTTTGTACTTTATCATGTCATTACGAATTCCTAACTAATACACGCATTCACAATGCACACAAAGAGTGGGAGAAATAGGTGCTGGGTCAGTAGGGGCCCACCGGTCATTATTGTCCTGGGGCCCCCTGGTGAGTTAATGCAGTTCTGATGATAGATAATAAACTATTTCCACATGTCATCACTCTCATCAACAGTTAGTTAGCTATGTGAATAGCTCAATATATGCTCATAAAACATACAACATACATTGAGGTTAAAATGAGATTAAAAGGGTTATAAAGCTCATTTATTAACAATTATGGAATACAAAAATAGTAAATATAATTTCATGACACATATCTAGACAAGATAACATATTTTACATTGTAGCAGCTGATCATCATTGCCTAATCATTGTCATTTACATTTAATATACACCCTCAAATGAGTTTCCCCTAGATTCTTAATTCATATCACATGGATTATTTAACTGACTGTAATGGGGGATAACACAGAGGCTTCCCAACCAGGGCTGTAGATTTTAGAAATACTTTAGAGATATGCCTTTGAAGGGAGATGTCAGTAGGCCACAGACATTTTGACTTGTGATAGTAGGAAAGGCACAGGTGTTAGTAATGTCTCTGTTCTATTCAAGTGTCCCAGTAAACCATGACAGTGTTACATAGAGCCAATACCAGGACCCTGAAACTGAAGCATTAATTTTATTATATACACCTGTGCTTTTCCTACTGTGACATGTCACTGCACCGAGAAGAGGTCCAATCGGGCATACGCCTAACATGTAGGCTTTGTAAAAGATATGCAACTGAATAGTTGTTAAATAAAGACAACAGCAGATATATTTGCATGAAGTGAGAGACCCCTCCCCTCAAATATGATACATGTACAGTAGCTCCCAAGATACAGAAATTGGCCTGTCAGCATCATCTTAGAAAACAAACATTGGCTTTCAAAAGTGTGGACAGTTAAACAACAACTTCTTGCCTTTTGAGTTTGTGATAATTGTTACGGCCACCACCAGAACTCAAACATTTGGCTCAACCATGTGGCCAAAACCTGGACTACCAGACCTCCATCCTCAAAACAAAGGAACAAAACAAGCAACCAAAGAAACAAAACAGCAAATGGTCAGAAGGCTGCTTCCTCTGTCAGAGAGCCAGAGCTCCTCTCCCAACCTCCCTTAAACAGGGGATGGCCACTGCTTGTTTCCTTGATCAGGATCACCTGAGAAAGTGAGATGGAGAGAACGAGGGAGAAGAACACAAGAAGGGGGGAGCACGTAACAATAATCTTTGTCTGAAGCCCCCTGCTGGCCCACAATGTATCCTCCATCATCTTTCTTGTGCCATTTGTAGATTAATATTACTGCCAGTGCAGCTGCAATTAGCACACCCACTACTCCTCCTGCAATAACACCTGTAAACATAAACACAAGTTACAGAGTTAGAATACAAATTCATAGCGTATCACTCTGTCAGATTCAGTGTACCATTCAGCAAAGTACCTGCAAAGATGTCTTCGTTCTCCAAGAAACTCTTGCTGTTTGACAAAATAACAAATCCTGATCCGCTGTCTTTTGCTGGAGAACCCTGAAGACAAAAGAAACAACAGTTGCATAACTTTATTTCTTGCTCTGCCTTCCACATTATAAGGTGAAGAAATAGCGAGACTCATGAAAACAAGTCATGTGCCGTACGTGGAAAATATTCTTGGTTCCACCTCCTGTGTTCGTTGGAGAAACATCTTTGCTGTAGTGGTGATCCTTGATGTTTTTCATTTCAGCTGCTGGTGAGATTACAAATAGAGAGCATGACATATATTGCTTGTGTGATTTTAGGAAAATAGAGACAAAGTGGATCATAACATAATTTTATAGTCATTGTGCGTGGTACTGAGCATTACCTTGGTCTGACCAATCCCCTGAACTTGAACCAGAATTTTCCAGGTCATATCCTGATCCCTCCAAGTCTTCAGGAAGAGCAGAAAACTAATTTCACAGAGAAAAAGGAATGAGGATATTAGAAGATGCAGACCACTGCTGCACCACAATACTGTTTCCTGTCTTATTGTCAGACATATGAAAATAGACAAGAGGTGAAGGAACTTTCCTAAAGAGGGCAATAAAGAAATGAATCATGCCTCTGATACAAAGTCCCACTGAGGTAACACAATAACACATTTGTTATCACAAATAAGTGTAATGAGTAGAGAATATAGCTTGAATCAAACGGTAATATCACACCACCCATTTAGCAAAGCAGTAAAGGTAAAATAATCTTGTGTTAGCTATTTGGACTCGTAACACGTTCATTGTTTAGTGTTTACAGTTTCAGAGTTTTAACTGAACAGTAGCAGCACATCATGAAGTTAAAAAACTTTATAAAAAAATAATATTGCTATTTAAGTACATGATCCATATTCCACTTATCAAGTTACATTTACAGTTTACAGGCATTTAAATCAAAAACTATACTGGATATTGACGAGCTAAACTCATTGACGGGGACTAAATAGGCCATATCCATTGTAACCAAAATACATTACTTAAAGCTGCTGTTCTTCATAAAAGAAGACTGTGCCAGAAAATAAAATGTGCCTTACTTCCTGGATCAGGTGACATTATGTTGTCCATACTGTCTGTGCTGCCCAGCTCTAATTATATTTACTGCTGGAAACATTTGTCAGGCAGTACTAACGGTTAAGGGGATGCAGTAAACCTTCTGTTTAACTTGTAATTGATCCTAAAGGACTAAAACATTAATTTCTAGATTTAACAGGGTCAGCAACAAGTTTACTTTAAAAGATTACTTTTGTACAAGAGAATGAAGAAGGTCGGGTTTCCTCCCACAGACAAGCTGAGCTTTTTCAAAGCTGTGAATGTTTTCTGTCTATGTGCATTAACCAAGTGATACAGTGCTAGACTCTTGTCTATTGTATGCTGAGTCTAGCACCTCAAAACCCTGAACACGATAAGTGGGTAGAGGATGAATGTAGAACTGAGACAACTAGTTGATTAATCGTTTAGTCATTTATTGATCAAAAACACCAAACATTAAAAACACAAAATAAGAGATTTGAAGACATCACCTCGGGTGAGCGCAACTGAGTGTCTAATTAGTGCTAAAAAGCCATTATTGAAATAAAGTAGACATGAATATGCAAATTAGCATGTACCAAACTCGACTGCTGTACATTAAATGTAGATAACTGTACCTACTACAACTACTTCAGGTTTTTAAATATACTAAACAAAAATCAAGCCCCAACAAACACTAAAGTCGAAGAAATAAACACACCTTGACACTTCGTACAGTAATCTAAGCCTCGGGTAACTTCAGGAAGTGAGAAAGGTGAGCACGAGACTGACGTAACGTCTACACTCTTAAAAATGTACGTTTAGCAAACATTATTAACAGACTGAAAATGACTTACCGACAAATTAACCAAATGTATTAATCCCAAAACTAAAATTAAAGATATCCTCATGTTTCTTTTGAGTTAGTGTCCAGTTTATTTTGTGCTCTTCCTCTTCACAGGTGTTTCGAGCGAACCTCTGCCGGGCTGCCGAAACCCCACCCACCAATAAAACGTCAAAACACTATGGACTTTAGATGGCAACAGTGTTTACACAGGATTACTGAAGCAAACATGCATTTAGTTTTTTTCTTGAAACAAAAACGCATCTTGAAACCACTTTCAATGATCTAATGGGCCCATAGAACGTCAATAAATGTCCTGAAATTAAAGGAACTAAAATGAGTTGCAATAAATGATATGAAAGATTACAGTTTAAATTACACTTCAATATCCCACTTTTGGCTTCCCTAAATGTTTATCTATTTACAGAAGGTACACATGTGTTTGGGGGGGGGCTTGGGGGCTTAGATCATTTACTTAAATAAAAGTAGAAATAATGTTAAGAAAAAAGCTCAATTAAGTAAAAGTTTGCATTTCAAAACTTAGAGAAAAGGTACAAAAGTATTAAAGTATCTGTTATACAGAATAGCTCCTCTCAAAGTGTTATATTTTTTCAAGTATTACTATTGATACAATACTGTTTTTGCAGTATTTCAATGTTTTGGCAGGTTAAGGAGGAGCTATAGTTTAATTAATAACACTGGATTAGATTGTTATTAAAAATATATATTTATAATGTACATAGCCAACATAGTAGTGGAGTAAAAAGTACATTAACCTTAGAAATGTAGTGCAGTAATAGTATAAAGTTGGACCGATGCAGGTCAGGTGTATTTATATTACAATCGATTAAAACCCCTTATCTACACGCAGATGATCCGCATTTAATTATGGGACTTCTAAAACTAATTGGTCTTGCAGTGATGATTTACGTGAGTCTTATTAAAGGGGGTGAATACTTAAAGTATTTTGTATTTGTAGTTTTCACTTTGACATTAAAGCGTCTTTTTAGGTTGCTCTGAGCCAAAAAAGTCACATTGGATATCCTTTGATTCAATGTTGTCAGACAAAAACTTCTGAGGGTGAATGCTTTTTATAGGCAGTGCATGTACCTTTGAGCAGTTTAACTTACAACGAACTTTTATATAAGAAATCATACACTGTAGTTTGTATGTAAAAACTTAATTTTAAAAGTAACTAGCAACATCAGCTGTCAGATAAATGCTGTGGAGTAAAAACACAAAATTTGCCTCTGAAATGTAGCAGCGGTATAAAGTAGCAGAAAATACCCAAGTACCTCAAATTGTATTAAATACAGTACTTGAGTGCATTTTCACTTTTTTCCACTGATCTAAATTTATTGCTTACAAAACTACATTATTTTTTCCATCATGTACATTTTAATAACACCTTCAGTTAAAAAGTCAGAATTTAAAAAGTTCTCTTTGCTTAAAGTTTGAAAAGGTACGATTTTTGTGAAAGTGGTTTTCTGGGAAGACAAATATTGCATCTGGTTAAGCACAGCGTTTAGGGATAGCTGTAATTGTGTACTTTAAAAATACCAAATATGAGAAAAACCCCAACAATACTGGTCAAATGTTAGAAGAACAGTTTAATCATACATAGTCACAATTCTGCTTCCAAAAATGAGTTTGTTTTCTTCATCTAACATCTGGAAATGTACATAAGGCCACCTGAAAATGTACATGACTTTGACAGTGTGACAAAACTCATATGTTCATATTTATATAATTGACAATATTTTACATTGCTTTTGCTTACAAGGTAGTAGCTGTTCCAAAATACAGCACTCTTCTGTACAAAAATAATTCTTGTCATATCCTGTGAAGTTTCCATGGTAGCAGAGAGGACTAAATGCAGCCTCAGTTTTAGTACAGAGTGTTTTTTTTTTTCTTCTTCTTTTTAAACTGTCACACATCAGAAAGACTATCAACAGTGGATGTTACAGCTCCGGTACAAATAGAGGCTGGCCTTTCCCATAGTGGATTAAAAACGAAAAACCATGCCAGATTGGGAAGCCATAAAGTTTTTGTTTTTTTTTCCTTTAAAATAACACTTGATCAAATAAAACTGTATACATTATATTCAAGGGGAAAGGAGTGATGAATATACACACACACACACACACACACATCAAAATGCACATTTTTGCCTTTTTCTCCCCAAAAAGTGTAAAAGACATCCCATTTACAGCATAAACGTTTACAAATGTACAACTGTACAGACGAAATAAAAGCATCACTACAAATTTAGAGCAAGGCCTGTCAAACACCACGACTAGACATATTTTTTTCAATTAAACTAATAATCTTACACTTACTAACTGCACATATACTACATGTATTCTACAATTATTCATATGAAGCAAAGAAGCCATCACTACGAGCATTACAGGTGAATTGTATAGCTTTCGATGGCCCCACCGGCCTCCAACAATGCACTTGCATACCCAACCAAATGAAAAGAAACTTTAAAAAACAAAAACAGAACCATTAAAAAAAAAAAAAAAAAAAAAAAAAAAAAAAAAAAAAAAAAGGTTCTTTCAGCATCCCTTTCTTCAACGTATCCCACTAGTTCTAGTTCATTTCACCTCAGATGTACAAAGCTGGGATAAGCTCCACTCCACAACTTTTTTTTTTGGGACTACTCCGACCTTCAGGCGGTGGGGGTCCCATCATTGCTGCAAGCACCCTACCCAAAAGCAACAATTTACTCATACATAAAGATGCTATACATTGCTAAACTACTTCTACACAAGAGATGATTATTCAGTACATAAAGATACCTTTTTCTAGGGCAGTGTTCATCTCAAACTACAAGACAGATGTTACACAAAATATGATAAAGAAAAAAAATAATTCCAAGGATTAAAACCTGTCACAGCATGCCAACACATAGCCCAATCCCACCCCACTATCCCCACAAAAAGCCCCCCACTACGGTCATTTCACGTTAAGATTATACCAGGTTACACGCCCGCTGTACAACCAAACCTCACTGCTCTGCTTCTATAAGTTAATGGTAGCTTCTATGGCGCATAAACCCAGAGTGATCACCTGGATGAGGGAAAGACGGCTCAAAAGGGGCTCAGTGGATGCAGCAGCTCAGGTTGGTCAGTCTGTAATATTTAGTACCGAAACGTCAGGCAGACTACAAGCTGCTGGGGTAAACGCATGCCCTCACTCAGCCTGGAAAAGGAGGCAAGAAAAAGCCACCACTGGAAAACACTACCCTACACTAAAGCACCAATCCCCAAACCCAAGCTCGCAAACCGGTCTTGTGGCATGTGGCACATAGTACTCACCTGTGGACGGAGAGGTGGGTATCCATCCATACTATGTAGTGCTATTTGAAAACTAATCCATCACCTGCTTTGGCATGGGAAAACTCTTTTTACTGTGCATGGGATAATATACAAATATTCAATTGCCTAGACTTAATTAGAACAGCTGACATAATAAGTCTGGTTACAAAAACAAATGGAATTGTTTTTTTTAAAAGGATCACTCAGTTTAGCCTTATAAAATCACTTGCTGGTGTTAATTGTAGGAATTGTAAATTTCAGCAAATGTGTATAAGTTTTTTTTTTTCTACAGAGAATTTACAAGGTAAAAAACTAAATGTACAAGATAATATGAAAACCAGTCAAATACATCAATTACATCATTAACAATGGGTTTGTGCTTTACCCAGGGAAAAAAAAAAAAAAAAAAAAAAAAAAAAAAGAGAACAAAAAAATTCGGCCTGCTGACTGTGCGTCCCCTGGGGGCCACGCACCAGGGGTGGCAGAGTGGCAGGGGTCAGTTGTCACAGCGTTCTTAGGTGAAGTTGACTTGTCTGTTTCTTTTTTTTGGTAACTCCCCAAACATGGGGTGACAGAGGGTGTCAAAGGCTAACCCCTACGGCTAAGGAGCGTCTCTCACAGAAAAGGGGGTTTGGGGCTCTTACTCCTCCACTTCTTCAGGGGACCCAGGATGTCGACGCGACTACATGAGGCCATTCGTGGGGCCACCGATGGGACCCAGTTCAGATCCGCTCTTCATGTAGTACTTCTCTAGCTTAGCCAGAATGTGCTTCCCGTAGGTGTACTTGCGTAAAGTGGCAATGTGAGGCCGGATCTGAAAAGAGAGACGGCAAATGTTAGTAAATTTAAAGTAGAGCTGAAATGAGTAGTCAATTGTTCAATAAGTTGATTGACAACAATTTTGATAATCAATTAATGTCACTTTTGAAGCAAAAATTCCAAATATTCACTGCTTCTAAAATGTGATTATGGTTTTCTTGGTCTTCTATGATAGTAAATATTTTTAAGTTTTGGACTGTTGGTCGGACAAAACAAGACATTTGAACGTGTCACCGTGGGCATTTCTCAGTTCTTACATTTTATAGACTAAAAAAAATTAATTGAACATTCCAGAAAATAATTAGAACAATCAATTATAAGATCTATACTATACTCAATATTTGCAGGAAAGCTGCAAAAGGATAATAAATATTGTTTCCACAACTGGATCAGCCACACAAATTGGTTTAAAAAAAGGCTCAATGTATATAACCACTGGTTAAAGATGTCGTTTTTAAATCAGTGGTATTAGTACACTGTATTTATGAAGAAGTGTAAATTTGTTCAGACCTTTTTCACTTTGTCCTAGTGAATTCATATTATCTCACTAGCTGTGCACCATTTTGGTGCATATAAGCCCCCTCATTTCATATCTGTGTGATCACACAAATGTATTTGTTTAAAACCTTGTGCATGATGATTTTGCGCTGAGCAGGTTCGGCCATGTCAATCATTCTTTGGACAACGTAGTTGGCGTACTGGTCCTTCATCATGGTGTAGAGGGCGCTGTGAGGACCGTCTTTCTGGCAGCACACTTCATCTATCAGCAGAGCTCTCTCTGCACGCGAGGAGTGGATCACACACTTCTCCACAACATTACTATGGAAAAATAGAGAGAGAAAAGCTTCTATTACACACAACTTCATAACAGAGCTGTGGAAGGAGTTACAGCACTGGCCAGTCATGGTGGATGCTTTTTATTTCTCCATTTGGAAGGTTGAATGTTTGAACCAGTTTCTTTGCATGTCTACAGTGTATTTGTGCAAGACATTATAAAGCAAGGCCTGCTGGATTGATGTTTTCAAATTGAAACAGTGGGTGGTGAATTGAAAATTTGCCAACATTAAAAGTCTCTCACTGACCTAACGTTTCTGATGTCTGTGTGGCTGTGATCAAGCTTTATGGATGGCATTTAGGATGGTTCAGGGAGTGTGCCCTTGCAAACCAAACAGACCCATCAGGCTATGTGATCCAGGGTCATTGAATGTTGGCGTTTCATGAACACTGTTAAAACTATTTGGCAGTTTTATAACATATTTTAGTAGATTATTCATTCAGACTCTTTGAATTTGTTTTTTCTTCAAATCGCAGCCCCTTCGCAAATCAGGAATTTATAAAAAGAATTAAAATTAAGTTAATTATTTCATTAATGGTGAAAATAAAAAGTTGATATTGATTTTGATCCAGATCCATCACTGATACTTTTTCGCACCTTGGTTATCTATAGCTGGTTCACTGTGCTTAGGGCCAACTTAATAGTCAAATAAAACTCTGGTTAATATCTGAGGTCTGACTGTGAAAAGCAGAAAACACTTTGTCACTGTCAGGCACTATGTCAAAACATAGCTTACCTTGCAAATTTGTGTTGGCTGAGGACAAGAACCTTTCCGCGAACCTCTGCGACTATCTTGCTCTTATCTTCTGGTCTGCCGTGCTCCAAAACGTGCTGAATGACGTAGTTACCATACTGATCCTGCAGGAGGCAGTGGAGGTGTGAGCTCAAGGTAAATAGCTATTTTGATAGTGATTAATCACAAAGAATCCGTGCAACACCCTTTACTCTGATTCTCATGCACTACTTTTCACCATTGGTCTTAATTGGTGTGAGATAATCATGCATCTCTACAATGATAGGTAGACGAATGAGTGACACCCCCATTGGTAGTCTTACAAATACCCTTACGTCATCACTGCGGAAGGTCAGACAAGACAGATGCTGCTGGTTTGGAGTGATGCTGACCAGACAACACAACCAATAGCATCTTTGCCCCTTCAGAAATGGGTGATCGACAGTTATGGGTGTAATTTTAATGTGACAAGATGGAGACAAGAACTCACCTGACCAAGCAACAAATAACACTACTCTGACTTGATCTTGTTAAAGTAGTAATTTGTTGGGTAGGTAATGCAATCGCCACCTTTAATTCTGAACGATTTGCCTTCAAATCCATTTCCTGTCAATCTGTTTTAACAAGAATCTGTATTATAAGTGATTTAAGACTTATGAACACTTTAGTTGTTCAAAAGAGTTTCAAACTTTCAGGATGCTTCAATTAAACAATTACAGTGAAATCAAGAAGATGAAAACAGAAAAACAGATTGATCAGGAGATGCTGTAGGCAAAAGAGGGATCATGAGACAGCAGGGAAGCATGTGCCGTGTGAATCCTCTGTGGCATAAAAGCAAGAGGGGGGAAAAGGTGAGAAAAAGGCGGTTCAGTGGGTTAGGAGAAGGCCTGTAAAAGTTGGGAGTTGGAGAACTATCTAAGTGTTAAATTAGATTCTTTACAAAAGAAAAGATAAAAAGGGAAAGAGGAAGGGAGCACGGGGACATCCGCGAGAGAGGCAAATTGCTCTGACCTTGAACAGTGCATCGCGGGACACTGTATAATATGTTTTGGGTGTCATCTCCAATGATACGCCTTGATATTTCTAGATGGAATAAGTGAGGGGGCAGGGTGGATGTTTAAATAATCACATATGTCAGATGTAATGACAGCTAACAGTACAATTACATTCATTCTTACACTTAGCAGACCACAACTATACAGGAACAATGACAGGCTGAAAATGTGAAATGCTCAAAACATGAAAGAGACATGCTCAAAACATGAAGGAGACATGCAAATACACAAAGACAAGCACACATCTCAACAACCAACAACATCTAGCAAACATAACAATTACATCTGCAAACAATGTGGTATATGAGACAGATGTGCTCACCTGGCCCAGCTGTTCTGAGTGCTGATGCAGCTCCTCCAGGATGGGTAGAGTCTGCTCCTGGGTGCAATGCTCCAAAATCCTTTGGATGACTCTGCAGCCATAGGGGTGTGTGGAAAGCACAAACACCTGTGAAAGGAAGTAAAAATAAGAGCAGATCAATAAACAGGTACTTTCACAAAAGTATAGCATACTGTAACTACAATATTAAAGCTACACTAAACTGGATTAAAAAAATAATATTAAGATGCTTCATTACTCAGTTTTTATCCTTAGGCTGATTCTTCCATCTATAGAATAACGCACTTTCAAAGAGAATCTTAAGTAACTTCATATAGTAGGTGATTGTTATTTTGCCCTACAATTATTTTACAACTCAGTGTTTTGATTACCTGAGTGAAAACACATTTTCTCCTTGTCATGCCCATTTGGCATTTAATAATGTCATTCTCTGCTCTGTAGTCGCATCATGTTTCACTGATGTCTGATCGGTTTGTTTCTTCTTCATATTACATTCTCACATTTACATAACATGATGCCGTTGGTCAAAGCAAATAGATTTGGATGAACATGAACAGGTCTTTAAACATTTTATATTTCCATCTCTACCAACTGAAAATGTAGATTAGAAGGGGAATGACTGGCAGGTGAGCCATTGCCAATAACAACAACCCCTCACCTGTCCCTGGAAGGCATCGATAATGAACTGTAGGGCCTGGGGCTGGACACACTCGATACACTTCTGCACCACATGGTTGCCATTCTGGTCCTTGACACACTTCAACACGTGGCCATCCAGCTCGCGGACAATGTCGCTCTGAAGTGAAGAAATTGGGGAACGGGGACAAAATTGTAACCGATATTATGATGTTGAAATTGAAGACTGTAATATTATGGATTGAAAAGAAAAAAAAGACCTCAATAAAGCAAGGTTAGCAAAATCGTTAAAAAGAAGTTAAATCTCACTTACAATTACCTGCTGGTCTGAGGAAATGGACTCTAGGGCTTTTTGAATGACCCTGCAACCATACATCTGCAAAGCCAGGGGAAGGACGTGCCCACGGATACGTGTTGCCAAAGCCAGCTTCTGGTCTGCACTTCCAAACTACACAAAACATAAACCATATTTTATTGCACAGATGCTACATAAGTCTCTGTTCCAGTTAATATTGTGTGGTTACTGAAATGACACCTAGATGAACATTTAACAGTCCCTACCTCAAAAAACTTTTGGATGACATAGTTCCCAAATACATCAGTCATCAGTTGGTAGGCTGCTTGCAGAATCTCTCCAAACACCATCTGCCTCTCAGCAGGAGTTGCCCTCTCTAGCTTCTGCTGGATGAATCTAGACAGACAAAATTGGAACAAAAAGTAGAGATGGAAAATAAAGAAATTAGATTGACGCAATGCACTCCCTGTGTTAAGGTTTATAGTTAAAATTCCAGAATAAAGCAGCATTTTTAAGCAAAAAAGCATATCTTAAATCACCTGGATCCATGCTGGTCTTGAGAGAACTCCACCATGTGTCCTGGCAGGTCACGGAGTTGGAGGTTTGGGAAGCGGTTGTTCCTGAAGTCTTCCAGTAGGCGGCTGCGTCCGGACGGCATGACATCAGAGCGACTGTAGCGGGGCCGAGACGGAGGGAACAGCTGGCTGCTGGAATTAAAGAGACTGGACGTCCCGCCAGCACTCCGGTACTTAGCCTCAGCTCCAGGAGCTGCAGAAATGTAACGCCCACTGCCATTCGTCAGGCCACCTAGGATTACAGAATGACCGGATACTGTTGTAGTGGTGGCAGCTGTTGACCATAAACAACATAGTGAAACAGTGTACGCTTTGTGACGGAAGACAAATTTCAGAAAAACATTCTGTTAATAAAGTAAAATCAAATAATATAAAAACAGCAGCAAAAAGGTTTTTGTCTGAGACTGCATAGTGAGTTACCTTAAAATGAATGTAACACTAAATCATTCACTATTCCCATGAATATTAGGCTTACCTAGGTGAAGGCTGGAAGAGGATCCATGAGAGGAGGGCAGAGAAGGTGGAGGAGTGAGTGGGGAGTGACCTGGTGTGAGGCCAATGGGGCTGGGTGAAGAGGAGTAACCCAGGCTGTTGTAAAAGGGCTGACCGATGGGAGTTAAACTGCTGCCGCCGCGTTTGTATAGGTCAGAACTTGCCAACAGGGAGTCCCTGCGAGATACACTGCTACTGGTAGAGCTGGATACTGCAAGAGAGAAAAAAAAAGAACCAGTGTTGGGAAAACAGACTCCTAAAAATAAACAGTTCCTTTAATCCTTATGCAGCTTGTGGCTGAGTCACTGACCAGAAGAGCCGAAGCCTCCAAGAGCAGAGCCCAGGCCTACGCCAAGGGAGCTGCCGGTACTGCTGAAGCCCAGGGAGGAGCTTGGTGGTGCAGCAGAGGTGTGTGAGAAAAGGGAGCTGCTCTGAGAAGTGTTAGGGACTGATCCAGAGCCGTAGAATGAGCTGGAGGGCAGGCCACTGCTGGGTGGAGGAGCCTGCTGCTGCTGCGGCTGGGGTTGAGGTTGAGGCATGGAGCGGTACAGCCCGTTGGCTGGAGGACCAGACATGTTGTTACCAGAACCAGATGCTGATACCGCAGCTGCTGGTGGAGAAAGAGAGAAGAGCATGAAGGGTAAAAGGAGAAATGGTCAGAATGGCCTTGAGTGGTACCAGTTAAGAACAGGGAGTATTGGCTCCACATATTGAAAATGATATGGACAGGTGGGCTAGTACTTACCAGCTTGTGCTGCTGCAGGGTTGATGAGGAGAGGGGTCTGGACTAGACGAACTGGCCCACCTAGACCAGTTCGGGCTCCAGGGCCCATCACCAGGGCCCCAGTCTGGTCATAATAGGCTGCAGGGGCCAACACCTGATAACCTGAAAAGATGTGGAACATAAAAAAGGAGTCAGCAATTATAGATAAATACATATAAAACCTTTTAAAAAAGGCACTGAGTAAGAAAGGAGGTGATTTTAGGGTCAGAACAATAACTTCAAGCAGTAAAGATAAATGTGTTTGGCTGTTAGTATCTTTGGCTATATGAAGTGGTCTACCAACCAGACATTCCTGCGTACGCCAATGCAGGGTTTGCAGCAGCTGCTGCAGCTAGAGATTCCTGCTGACTCTGTTGGCCTTGGCCCGGTGTAAGAGGTCGCTGGTTGTTTCCTGTGCGCATCACCTGGAGGAGAAGCTAAGGATTAAGTCACACCGACAGGCTACACTTTCAAAAGTCCCTAAAAACTTGGTTTCAAATCTTAAGTATTTCCATACAACATTAAAAATTTAAGACATAATGAGTCTAAACAGTTTGGTTTGAGTAGATTTGATTGACAGTTGCCTAGCAACATAAACAAACAACCCCACAACTTCCATCACATATTGATTCAAATGTTGCTCAACTCTGATTGGTGCAGAGAAGTATGTGACATCACCTTTTTCCAACTGAGCCACCCACTTTTAACCCAAGGACAGAAAGACAAATACAGAAATCCCTTGTTTGAAAAATACAAAACAAACAAACAAACAAAAAAAAACAGTTCTAAAAATTTTTTATTCTGTGTTTATGCAGGAGTTTTCTCCATAGTTCCTCTTTACCGCAGCACTGTGAACATGAGTCAATTTGCAGTGCATGTAAAATGCATCACATTTTGACTTAAAATCTGAGCTCCTATTCCTATACAACAAGTGAGGGAATAACAACTGTAGGAGGCCTCGTGGCTACGTAGTGTGTGGGTCAGGGGACAGCTGGGAGACTGACTGACTGACACTGATTAGAGTCTTTTCTTATATAAAATTTCATGACGTAGATAGAGTCAACCGGTTGGGACCTATCTTGGAATTGGCCTTGCAAGTTTCAGGGCTGATTTCAAACAGTAGATGGCACATTGAGCCATTTTCAACCCATGAATTGCCTTTTATATAAATTATTTTTATAAATTTGGTAAGAAATGTCAATATCATCAATGCATTTCATCACAGTAATATTTAGTTTACAGCTCAAAAATCACATTTAAGTGTGCAGTACCTAGTCACTTTTTATAAATGAACGAAACAGACACCCAGAAAACTGTCTATTAAAATACAAGAGGGACAGACAGGCAGTCTGAAAGTATTCAAACAGTGGCAGTGGTTTTGTTTGTTTTGACTGTAATACTTCAGTCTCCATATTATATACTTTAATATGTGTGCGATACGTGTGTGAGCTTTGTGGCTGTGGACATAGTTCTGTCTGTACACGGCCGGTTTCTTCACTGTGAAATGATGTCAGTGCTTGATGTCTCGAGTGTGTTTTAAAGTCATGAATGAAATAAATGCTGTGGAACTTTTGTTACTGGTTTTTCCACATTACCATACCACTACCTTTTGTATAATACATGGATAGAAGTAAGTGTATATACCGTTTTTATTCTATTCTAATTTTAAATATTTGTATACATGTGTACATGTTCTGTGTATGTAGTGTGAAGGAACTTTTATTTTATTGTTCAACCTGTGTTGAAAGTGAGAAATAAACTAACCGTGAAATAAAGATGACTTGCTTTAGTCTGCCCACATTAGCTCTGAGTTGTCTTTATGAAATAGTTTAATCTTGGTGCAATTTGTTAGTCTCACTCAAGACAGGCATTTCCCCAATGAGCCCCGCTTTTTAAGAGCCACCTTTATGAAACACCTCTCAGATCAAGCACAACACTTCCTACCTGTTGTTGTCCTGGTCCTGGTCCCTGATTGGATGCTTGCTGATTAGCTGAGTGATTGGCAGTTGATGCAGCCTGTTGCTGGAAAAGATTGGCCGGGTACACACCCCAAGGAACGCCATAGTACTGCGGTGGAACCACTGTGGGCCCTGAGCAAAACATTTTGATGTTACATACACATCTTATACAACTGATGAAGTACTTTTATTTATTTATTTATTTTTACAAGAACACAAGGGACAAAAATGTGCTTTATGATCACCTGCAAGCGTGGCTGCTGCTGCCAGCCCCGCAGCAGTGTAGGGATCGGTTCCAGGGGGGGCATTAATGATGTAAGGGTTTGGCACAAATGCAGGCGCAAGGCCAGCTGGGAAATGTGAGGAGCAGTGATGTAATTCATATTTCCATATCAAATCTCATTCAAATGACCATGCAACTGTAAAAAACAGGTCTCTAGGCAACTTCACACAAGAAGTAGTTTAACTGTATTACACGAGAGACAATGAGTAAGACAAACAGCCAGACTTACCGAGATGCTGCTGCTGGGCTGCAGCTAGAGCATATTGTTGCTGCTGAGCTGCAGTGAGCTGTTGAACAGTCAGGGTATTAGATCTCTGGAACAACTGGGAAAAAAAACAAATAAAGGATCACAATCTGTTGAGCAAACTTACAGTTAGATCTCTTGATAGAGGTTTTGGTTTTTAACAGACCTGCTGCTGAGAATTGTAGTCAAACAATCCTACTGGAGTCCCTGAGGAGTCCACCTGTATCTGGTTCCCAGCATAGTCAAACTGGAGGGACTCCACACCGGCTTGCTGCTCCATACCTCCCATGTTCTGAGCCTCCTGGTTCTGGAAGTCTTCAGCTGGGGCCTTGTTTTGGACGGGGTTATGTTGTTGGAGGGCATGCGGGTGGTGGTGGTGGTGGTGGTGGTGGTGGTGCTGGTGCTGAGCCATCATCTCCAAACCAGTTTGACTGGGACCCATCCTCTCCACAGCCTCAGTAGGGGAAGCTTGACGGCTTCCAGGGGTTGGACTGGTAAAACAAAGAAGTTAAACATGAGCACACATGCCACATTACTTCAAAAAAGGACGTCTAGCAAAGTCAATAAAACTATAAGCCTCATTTGGACATTTCCATTAGGTTTAGACTTCATTGTTTGGAATTGCAATACTCAAATTTGCCAAAAAAGAACTTCGATATCACCTGTTAAAATAGCTTTGGGCATTCTGAAATGGGAGGATTAT
Source organism: Maccullochella peelii (assembly GCA_002120245.1). Classification (NCBI taxonomy): domain Eukaryota; kingdom Metazoa; phylum Chordata; class Actinopteri; order Centrarchiformes; family Percichthyidae; genus Maccullochella; species Maccullochella peelii. Next base: position 41,580 of record LKNJ01003215.1, on the reverse strand, counting down.
TTAAAACAAGAAAAGGAGTTGAGTTACAGCTCACAGTCTCAATTTAAAACCACTATAGTTGTAAAGCAGGGAATGGAAATAAGCACCTGCCACCAGCAAAATGCTGGTAAAATATGAAAATGGCTGGCAGATTTTAGATACAAAATAGTGATTCACTATTGAGTGGCTGGTGAATTTGAACATGTATATGCCAGCGGCTGATAGATTGATACTTTTTAAAAAGTTAATTCCCCACCCTGTATAAAGCTTCAAACAACAGGTAGCTGTTCACTTTGTTACTGTAAAATGAAAGCCTACTTGAAATCTTTGCAGTCTCTGTCCATGCCGTTTAGTAGACCTCTTCCATTGGCTTTAGCGGGATCACTCTCCTCGCCCACCTTCATCTCTGGGCTCTTGTCTTCTTCAAAGGGAGACACTTTCTCTTGGGCATCACCCTTCTCTCTCCCATCTTGGTCAACATCTCCTCCACCCTGTATTCATAAAAAACAAAAACAAACAAACAAAAAAAAGAGTAGGTAAGACAATGTGCCACCCTTGAGAATAAGTGTTCAATAAGCAAGAGAAGCCCCTATTTTTGAGTTAGATGTGACACAGAAGCTTGACTTACATAACCACCGTTCCTGTAGCGACCATCCATCTTGTCACCAGGAGAGGAGCTCAGGACGTACTCCACCATGCTAACCCCCAGACCTCCACCTTCTGAGCGAGGTGAAAGCACAGAATTGGCATCACCATTCCCATGGAAACTCTGGCCTGGTCGCCGCTGCACCATGATTGGCTGAGACACTGAATGATCTGAATGAAAAGCCGTGATCAAATATCTAAGTAGTTGCGCGATCAGGGGGTGTGCATTCGTCTACAGGTTAATATCAATCAACGAGTGATTGTTTGTTTTGTTTCTTAGAATAACTTATATATATATATATATATA